>JAXQQM020077362.1:0-14063 GCA_034641835.2 Pinus albicaulis | reverse complement strand
CTGTTAGCCCCCCCTATGAAATTTTTGACAAGAAAATAGGGGGCTAAATTGTTTTTGAGCCTTCAAGGAATGCATTTCCTCTGAAAACACAGTCTCCTTGAAGCCTCTATGTGTCTTTTATCCTTTGATGAAATCCCCTTTGCTGATTCCCCTTTTAAAGCCTCTCTGTCGTGTGAAGAAATGCACAAAGCGCCCCCTTTAGCCTCTTTTTCTTCCCCCTTGTCTCCCTTTCTATTTCCCCATTTACCCCTCAAATCCTCCCAAAATCCCCGTAAAATCTCCCCCTTACCCTTTGTTTAGCCTTTTTTCCCTTTCCCCCTCTATCGTTCCCCTCCTTCACCTTCAAAATCCATTGAAATAGGCCAAAACCCATCTCCCCGACCTTATTATAAGGCCTGGCCCCTTTCCCGCTAAGCCCCTTAACCACTTCCCCCACATGCCCCGGCGCTGGGACCAAGCGCTTAAGTCCCAAGCGCTAATCGCAATCGGAAGACCGAGCAGCTGCAAATTCCTTTGTAAACGCAAAAGTCCCGATGCGATCGTTCTTAACGTTAAGTCCTCCGCTCCATTCTGCACCGTTGATCTGCTTTGATCAAACGGTGGAGTGCCAATCGCACCTGCCTCTCCGATCGCAATTGCAAGTTCTTTCACCCGAGCTCCGATTGCGACCCTCCAATCCATTCTTGACCGTTGATCTGTCCCGCCGATCCAACGGCCCTGCGCCAATCGCTCCATCGCAATCGCATAACTCAATCGCATGCCTTCTTCTCTGTGCTCCGATTGCGATCTCCCGACTTAATCCTAGCTTTCCATCCTCCCGCAGATTGGACGGTCATCGCAACTCCCGATCGCAAGTCCTCTCCCGATCCCCCGATCGCACTGCCCCTCCGATTACATCCGAGCTGTTGATCTGGCCTTCAGATCTAACGGTCAGCGCTCAATCGCAAGCCCCTCTCCGATCCCAATCGCAAATCGTTTCGTCCGACCCCCGATTGCGATCTCCCGATTCAATCCGGGCCGTCCATTCCCCTGCTGATCCGACGGCCATCGCACTTCCCATTTCCTCCGATCGCAAGTCTTTCTGTCTTCCGCCCGATTTGATCTCATCCATCTATTTGCTACATGATCCGAAGGTCATCGCTTCTTCCGCCCAATCGCAATCGAAAATTTCAATGTGTGTCTTTTCTGTCCCCCCCGATTGAATCCTAGCTATCCATCCTTTCCAGATCTGACGGTTCAGGTCTAATCGCTCTCCGCCTCCGCTGGGTCCCACTCTTGCATTTGTCTCCATCATATTTCATGTGTTTTGTATGTTTTTTCCCGTTGCATATGTTATTCTGTCGCCCAATCTCCACCGTTGATCTTTGTTCCCAGACCATGATCTAACGGTCTGCGCTGCACTATACCACCAACCATATTGTTCGTAAGTTTTCACCCTTCCATTTGCATCTCCGTTGTTTTCACCGTTCCGCCACCATTCCTCCGCCTTCACTGCATTTCCTCCGCCACCACTGCCCGGGTTTTAAACAGGTTTATTTCAAAGTGTGCAGACATCACAGTGAGGTGATTTCAGCATCACCAGCAGATCAGCAGAAAGGATCCAAAGGGGTTAACACCTTCTATTGACATAATCAATTTTTAGCCCCGCTTTCAAAGGATTAAGGTTCAGTTTGAAGACCGATGAGCACACCAGCAAGTCATTACTGCGCTACCTAACAGTAGAGTCCGTTCTCTCCAGACGTACACCGTCCCTACAGGGTTCTCCATGCCTCCTCAAGCCCATAAGCAATTAAATACACAGACAGGAGCTTCATTAAAGACTGTCTGAGCCGCAGTGATGGAGGAATGGAGAAACCGTGCAGATCTTTCACCAGTTCATTTATTCAGAAGGCTAGCGCAAAGCTCCAAGCACCAGAAAAGATCCCAAAGAAATATCCGAGGTCGATCTCGGCCTGACAGAGACTCCCCAGACAGATTACAGAGTACATACAGCGTTGCAGGCAGCCATTAAGCAGCATGGGCATGGACACCTCCGCCGATTCTGTCTTAATGAGATAAATTCAATGTTCATCTACCTTTGCTTTCTCTCTTCTCCTATAAAAAATCCCTGAGAACATAATGTAAAGGTTTTTGTTCAGTTGTTGGGCATTTTCTGTTAAAGGGATTCATTTGACTGTTAGAACAGTCGTGGGAGGGAGTAGCAGAGTAGTTGTATGTAATAGGCTGGGAGGAGAAGTCTGGACTGTAACAGCCATTGAGCTTATTGTACATGACTGGTTTTGCATCAATTAATCAAAGCACATTTCACAGGATCCTGGTCTATTGCTATTGGTGATGTTCTTCTTAACTCTGTTTATTTCATTTACATGTTGTTTCACGTTCTTTTGGTAGGCAACAGAAGTATAACATAGGATTCACCTTTGTTAGGTGCCCTATGTTTCCTACTCTCCCTACCTTTATGTTTTCTGCTCTGTGTGCTATCTGAGAATTGTTTTCAGTCAATTTAACCAGTGTAGTGGATGTTATTGCCTGCTCTCTGATGTATGAATTGGTTGAATCAGTTCTTAGATTTTCTTTTTGGGGTTAAGCTGGAAGGTTTGGGAACACTAGGGATTAGAGTCGGCCCTGTCCACTAGGATCCTTGCGCAGCCAGCTGGCCTTTCCAAGATCCCTTTGTTAATATTATCTTTGTTTTCCCTTGGAGTTGCTAAAGTAGACCTGGAGTTAAATGACCTCTGGTCTGATCTACAAGCTGCCCCTTCGTCCCTCTTTGAGAGCTGCCTTTGAGTATGTCCAAGCAGGTCTGGAGTTAAATGACCTCTGACCTGATCTATAGACAGAAAATTGGTTGTCTTTCTTTCTTCCACTTTCTCTCCTTAATGTTCCATTCCACCATCTGCCTAAAAGATCCTTTAGTGTAGATGACTTGCCCTTTGAAAGCCTTGGCTAGTTGTTGCATGTAATTCTCCTTTCATGACTCCATGGCCCAATGGATGGCACTTTCTTGGCCTATCCTCTTAGCTGAAACTTCCTGCTGTTTTGTTTCCTTTCTCCCATTGCTTTCCTAGTCTATAATCCCCTAACCAACGCAGCAACCCTTCAACCAAATCATTTTAAAACCCCCTTTATGCTTCATAACTAGCCTAACATCTCATTTTGAGCTTCATAGATATATCATTCTTAGCTCTATTTGGAGAGATCCCTCTCCGGGTCCAGGAGGGCTAGATCCTAGGGCCCAAAAGTGGTTCTGATGTTGTCTCATATTTTGGTCTTGCCAATCTGGCCAAAACATGGGAACCCCAACATAATGGCGACTCCGCTGGGGAATATTGAGTGCATTTCACCTCAAACATTCTTAGGCACTCATATACCCAAGATCTCTGGTTAGATTGGCGTTCACATTGCTGATGGTGGACAGCATCCTACTTCAAATTTTCATATACATCCACCTGGCGACTCCACACTCCATAATCCTCGAAGACTCCACTGGAGGAAGAACCTGAAAGATGGCCATACCTCATAGAAGGATAGAACATACTGGTTGGATTTGGTTTAAAGAATTCATTATTTTTGTCTGTCACTATGTTCTGTCCTACTTTAAGCCTAATCAAGTGTACAAAGATGAAACCCACAATGAATTTGGGAAAAACCTCAAGCCTCAGTCTGCAAACCGTGAGAAGATCTGCACCCCTGTGAAGAAACTGGTGGAACAAGAAGCCCATGTTGTATCTCTCACCCCTAAAGAAGCTTCAAGCAGCCATGAGCCCATTGTTACACCACCTACACCTACAAAGGCCATAGAAAGATATAAGCCTCTGGTTTTACCTCTTTTCTTCCAACCTCTGCCTGCAGAATTAATAAACCAGCTGCCTCATTTTGATGGGGAAAATAAAGGATCCTCTGCTGAAGAGCATGTTCAAAACCTTGAGGATTTAATTGAATTGTATGAGATAGAAGAAGATGATGTGTGCATTAGAATTTTTGCCCTGTCATTGCAAGGAAATGTCAAGAATTGGCTCAAAGGCCTTCCAGTGGCAAGCATATTCAGCTTTCATCAGTTTTCTCAAGTTTTCCTAGATAGGTGGGCGACCCCAAACAACGCTCTCCTCATCCTAAAAGAATATCAGGAGTTGAGAAGGCAGCCAGGGGAGACAGTGCAGAATTTTTCAGCTAGGTTCAATAAGGTATATGATGCAATGCCTTCTGATATAAAACCACCTTTGGGATGGGCTTTATTGCACTATCCAAGTTCTTTTGACCCCGAGGTGGAATTCCATATAAGGAAAAAGGAGCCTTTGAGCCTGGAGGAAATGCAGGATATAGCGATCACTGTCGAATACAACATACAGTGCAGGGAAGAAATATTACAAGCAGCAAGGAGGGACCGAACAGAGAAAACAGTGCAGATCTCTTTAGAGGACAAGCTGGAAAGACTGATAGAGACTGCCAGTTCCTTGTTGAAAGAAAAAGAGCAAGAATATGAGGCTGAAACCAGAGAGGGTAATTGGGAAAGACCGGCCCCTCGTCCTCAGAAGAGACAAATCAGATCACTGCAAGACAGAAGTTACATGCAAAGCATGTATGAGGAAACGAAGCCTGAACCAGAAAATGAACTTGCAGACTATTTTGTAGAAAGACTTAATGAGAGTTCTGAAGACATGGTGGATAACAATGCTTGTGATTATGATTTCTCCGATGATGATCTGACTGATGATAATTTTTTCCAAAGGGAAACTGAGCTTGCAGGGCCATCATCAGTAGATTCATGGGAAGAAGATCACGACCATCAGCTTCAGGAAAACAATGAGCTAATGCAGGCCATCTATGATACTGATGGAGAAAGCGCAGAAAGCATGATAGCAGACGAAGATTCATTGAATCTTCTATCTGCTTTATATCCGAACATCAGTTATATTTTCCAAGAAGATGGAAGCGAGTGGCTTTTCAGCGCAGAGGACGAGGAAGAAAGGATTGAAGAAGATCTTGAGCGGAACGAATATCCGGAGCCCTCTCCCAAAGGGGTTGAGGTAATAAAAGAAGCTCCCGCCCAAGAATATGTTAATCTTTTCACAGAGTTCCAGCAGAACCAGCCTGCGTTGCTAGAGGATAGCGTTGTCGAATATGAGGAGCCCTCTAGCTCAGGCTGCAGTGAAGATGAGGTAGATCTCCTTTCCCACGGACATCTTTGTCTTGGTCCAGAGGAGGAGGTATTCCTGGTTGATGCCCATATGCCAAATACTCCCAACCAGGAAGAGGAGGAGTGTGATTACAAAGGCCTCACTACGGATGCAGTGATGGAAGCTGCCCAGGATGCAGACAGCCTATCAGTCACGGGAGGCTTTGAAGAAAAAAGTTTACATCATGATTTTGTTGATCCTGTGGCAGACTACATGGAGGCCCTGATTGGCTCAGCTCCACAAGCATCAATCTTTTGCAAGAGCCAAACACAACAAAATTGGTCACCACTGCTGGTGGCCTCGGTTTTGAAGAACCACATGCAGAGCACCTTGTGGTTATCTCTGACAGGCAGTCAGTGCTCATATCCTTTTTTCCTGTTATTAGACTGGCTGCATTGGCATTACTGCATCACCTAAAGCATCAGATTTTCCCAGTTAGAGTAGGGTAGGTAGGAAAGCTCAATAAAGCTCAGTCTAAGAGCACGTCGTTAGTTGTTTCAATTTCTGTCCTAGAATGTAGAGAAGAAACCTGCTAGACAGTCTAATCCTAGCAGGTAGTGTTGTAGGTAGAGAAACATATGTGGCCAACAATTTAATCTGGTCTCATGGAGTAATAAGGGTAGAAGTAGAATAGGTTTATTTTCCTGTTTGTAAAGATTGATGATGTAAAGGGTCTGCAAGTCCAAATGCACCCAAGAAAGAAAATGTTAGGACTATAGTGTGGGTAGGTTGTTGTTTGGGAAAATGTTACTGCTGATATGTTGTCTTCATAATTTGTGGCAGTTGATCAAAGAAAAAAAGATGGCTTATAGCAGCAGGCATCTGGCCTACACCAAGAGATCATTTTCTGAATTCTTGACTCCTTCAAGAAGAAGCCATCCCCATGTGGAGCCACTGTTAGCCCCCCTATAAATTTTTGGCAAGCAAACGGGGGCTAAATTGTTTTTTAGCCTTCAAGGAATGCATTTCCTCTGAAAACACAGTCTCCTTGAAGCCTCCATGTGTCTTTTATCCTTTGATAAATTCCCCTCTACTGATTTCCATCATAAAGCCTCCCTGTTATGGAGAAATGCCCAAAGTCCTCCTTTTCCCTCTCATTTCCCCACACTTGGCTTCTATTTTGCTTCCCCTTCTATTCCCCTTCTTACCTTTCAAATCCCCTCAAGTTCCCCTTTAAATTCTACCCTTGCCCCTTTGATGGCCTTTTTCCTCCCTTATTCCTCTATCGTTACCCTTCCCCAGCCCTCAAATCACATTGAAATGGGCCAAAACCCACTTCCCGACCTTATTATAGGTCTAAGCCCCTTTCCCGCCAGCCCCTTAACCACTTCCCACACATGCCCCGGTGCTGGGACCAAGCGCTTAAGTCCCAAGCGCTAATCGCAATCGGAAGACCGGGCGGGTGCAATCTCCTTTGGAATATTAAAAAACTCCGATGCGATCTGTTTATAACGTTATGTCTGGCGATGCGTTCCGCACCGTTGATCTTCCGCGGAGATCTGACGGTGGAGCGCTAATCGCAGCCCCCCGCCCGATCACAATCGCAATGCTTCAAGTGTGCCCTCTGATCAATCGCAGCCCATACCTCCGATCCTCCGATCCTACTCTCCCTCCGATCTATTCTTGACCGTTGATCTGTCCCGCCGATCCAACGGCCCTGCGCCAATCGCTCCATCGCAATCGCATAACTCAATCGCATGCCTTCTTCTCTGTGCTCTGATTGCGATCTCCCGACTTAATCCTAGCCGTCCATCCTCCCTCAGATCGGACGGTCATCGCAACTCCCGATCGCAAGTCCTCTCCCGATCCCCCGATCGCACTGCCCCTCCGATTACATCCGAGCTGTTGATCTGGCCTTCAGATCTAACGGTCAGTGCTCAATCGCAAGCCCCTCTCTGATCGCAATCGCAAATCATTTCGTTCGACCCCCGATTGCGATCTCCCGATTCAATCCGGGTCGTCCATTCCCCTGCTGATCCAACGGCCATCGCACTTCCCATTTCCTCCGATCGCAAGTCTTTCTGTCTTCCGCCCGATTTGATCTCGTCCATCTGTTTGCTACATGATCCGACGGTCATCGCTTCTTCCGCCCAATCGCAATCAGAAGTTTCAATGTGTGTCTTTTCTGTCCCCCCAATTTCGATTGCCCGATTGAATCTTAGCCGTCCATCCTTTCCAGATCTGACGGTTCAGGTCTAATCGCTCTCCGCCTCCGCTGGGTCCCACTCTTGCATTTGTCTCCGTCATATTTCATGTGTTTTGTATGTTTTTTCCCATTGCATATGTTATTCCGTCGCCCAATCTCCACCATTGATCTTTGTTCCCAGACCATGATCTAACGGTCTGCGTTGCACCATACCACCAACCATATTGTTCGTAAGTTTTCACCCCTCCATTTGCATCTCCGTTGTTTTCACCGTTCTGCCACCATTCCTCCGCCTTCACTGCATTTCCTCCGCCACCACTGCCCGGGTTTTAAACAGGTTTATTTCAAAGTGTGCATACATCACAGTGAGGTGTTTTCAGCATCGCCAGCAGATCAGCAGAAAGGATCCAAAGGGGTTAACACCTTCTATTGACATAATCAATGTTTAGCCCCGCTTTCAAAGGATTAAGGTTCAGTTTGAAGACCAATGAGCGCACCAGCAAGTCATTACTGCGCTACCTAACAGCAGAGTCCGTTCTCTCCAGACGTACACCATCCCTACAGGGTTCTCCATGCCTCCTCGAGCCCATAAGCAATTATATACACATACAGGAGCTTCATTAAAGACTGTCTAAGCCGCAGTGATGGAGGAATGGAGAAACCGTGCAGATCTTTCACCAGTTCATTTATTCAGAAGGCTAGCGCAAAGCTCCAAGCACCAGAAAAGATCCCAAAGAAATATTCGAGGTCGATCTCGGCCTGACAGAGACTCCCCAGACAGATTACAGAGTACATACAGCGTTGCAGGCAGCCATTAAGCAGCATGGGCGTGGACACCTTCGCCGATTCTGTCTTAATGAGATCAATTCAATGTTCATCTACCTCTGTTTTCTCTCTTCTCCTATAAAAAATCCCCGAGAACATAATGTAAAGGTTGTTGTTCAGTTGTTGGGCATTTGCTGTTAAAGGGATTCATTTGACTGTTAGAACAGTCGTGGGAGGGAGTAGCAGAGTAGTTGTATGTAATAGGCTGGGAGGAGAAGTCTGGACTGTAACAGCCATTGAGCTTATTGTACATGACTGGTTTTGCATCAATTAATCAAAGCACATTTCACAGGATCCTGGTCTATTTCTATTGGTGATGTTCTTCTTAACTCTGTTTATTTCATTTACATGTTGTTTCACGTTCTTCTGGTAGGCAACAGAAGTATAACATAGGATTCACCCTTGTTAGGTGCCCTATGTTTCCTGCTCTCCCTACCTTTATGTTTTCTGCTCTGTGTGCTATCTGAGAATTTTTTTCAGTCAATTTAACCAGTGTAGTGGATGTTATTGCCTGCTCTCTGATGTATGAATTGGTTGAATTAGTTCTTAGATGTTCTTGTTGGGGTTAAGCTGGAAGGTTTGGGAACACTGGGGATTAGAGTCGGCCCTGTCCACTAGGATCCTTGCGCAACCAGCTGGCCTTTCCAAGATCCCTTTGTTAATATTATCTTTGTTTTCCCTTGGAGTTGCTAAAGCAGACCTGGAGTTAAATGACCTCTGGTCTGATCTATAAGCTTCCCTTCGGCCTTCGAGAGCCGCTGAGAAGGCCCAAGGTGTCCGGAGTTAAATGACCTCCGACCCGATCTATAGACGTAAAATTGGTTGCCTTTTTCTTTCCACTTTCTCCTTAATGTTCCATTCCACCATCTGCCTAAAAGATCCTTTAGTGTAGATGACTTGCCCTTTGAAAGCCTTGGCTAGTTGTTGCATGTAATTCTCCTTTCATGACTCCATGGCCCAATGGATGGCACTTTCTCGGCCTATCCTCTTAGCTGAAACTTCCTGCTGTTTTGTTTCCTTTCTCCCATTGCTTTCCCAGTCTATAATCCCCTAACCAACCCAGCAACCCTTCAACCAAATCATTTTAAAACCCCCTTTGTGCTTCATAACTAGCCTAACATCTCATTTTGAGCTTCATAGATATATCATTCTTAGCTCTATTTTGAGAGATCCCTCTCCGGGTCCAGGAGGGCTAGATCCTAGGGCCCAAAAGTGGTTCTGATGTTGTCTCATCTTTTGGTCTTGCCAGTCTGGCCAAAACATGGGAACCCCAACACGGCCCAATCAGCATCAGAGTAAGTTGTCACAATAAGAATTGAACTCTTAGGATACCAAACACCCATATCAGTCGTTCCTTTTAGATATCTGAGAATTCTTTTCACTACTGCTAGATGGGATTATTTAGGATTTGATTGAAATCTTGCTTCCATTCCCACTACTTGCATAATATATGGTCTTGTAGCAGTTAAGTATAGGAGAGCTCAAATTATTGACCTGTAAAGAGTCGCATCTATAAGAGGGGTATCATCATCTTTACTTAATTTACAATCAGTGGTCATCGGTGTGCTCATAGGTGCACAATCTTCCATCCCATATCTTTTGAGCATGTCTTTAAGATATCTTGCTTGAGATATAAACATGCCTGCAGAGGTTTTAGATATTTGTAGCCCAAGAAAGTAAGACAGATCACTAATCATTGACATTTCAAATCTTTTGGACATATTTACAAAAAATTCATGGCTCATTTCTTCATAATTGCTAGCAAAGATTAGATCATCAACGTATACAACAGTGATCATAAGTTTTTCCTTGTCCATCTTCACGTAGAGATTGCTACATGCTACTCCCTTTTTGAAACCTTCTTTTTGCAGATAGTGATCCAACTTTGCATACCATTCTCTTGGGGCTTGTTTTAATCCATACAAGGCCTTTTTTAGTTTGCATACAAAGTATTTTCCTTCAGCAAGATCAAATCCTTTTGGTTGCTCCATGTAGACTTCTTCCTTGAGATCTCCATTCAGGAATTTTGATTTTACATCCATTTGATAGACCTTGAATCATTTTGAGCAAGTAAATGCCAAAAAAAATTCTTATGGCTTCCAATCGAGCTACTAATGCAAAGGTTTTTTCGAATTCAATTCCTTCAATTTGCGAGTATCCTTTACAGACAAGTATGTCTTTATTTCTAATGATTTGTCCATCCTCATTCATCTTGTTTTTGAATACCCATTTTGTTCCAAATATATTTTTATCTTATGGGCAAGGTACCAGCTCCCAAGTCTCATTCTTTTTTATTTGAGACATTTCTTCTTCCATGGCCTTTATCCAATAAGGATCTTTACTTGCTTGAGAAAAATTTTCAGGTTCTATATAGAGAAACATCATCTTTTCTTGGAGTGTTTTTCATCCTTCTTCGAGTTTGAATTCCTTCATATATATTTCTGATAACCTGTTCCTTCGGATGATGTTTTTGAATGAATTTGATCTTAGAAGGAGCTTGTGAAGGTTCACTTTGAGGTTCTCCATCCTCCTCTTCTTTTTAAAGTTCTTCTTCACTTTCTTCAAGGAAAGGCTCAACTTCATGATCTTCAATTCTCTTTTATGAAAGACCTTCATCAATCTTCACATCAATTATTTCCACTATTTTCCGTACATGATTGTTGTACCATTTGTAATCTTTTCTCCTTGTGGAGTATCCAGGAAATATTCCTTCGTCAACCCTAGAATCAAATTTTCCTGGTGATTCATCATTTATTTTTATGAAGCATTTGCTTCCAAAAATCCTGAAATATTTTACTGAAGCAAGTCTTCCTTTCCATAATTCACAAGGATTCTTTTCATTATTTGGTCTTAGTTGATTTCGATTTAAGGTATAAACTATCGTCCCAACTGCTTCTCTCCAAAATTTTGGTTGCAAATCAGCGACTAGTAGCATTGTCCTTGCCATTTCTTAAATGGTTCAGTTCCTTCTTTCAACTACTCCATTTTGCTTGGGTGTCCTAGCAGCAGAGAATTATCTTTCGATTCCATGCTCTTTACATAATTCATCAAATTATTTTGAGGTGAATTCTTCTCCTCTATCCATTCTAAGACCTTTAATCTTAGAATATTTCTCATTTTCAATGATAACTTTAAGATTCTTAAAACATTCAAATGCTTCGGATTTATATTTTATGAAATATACCCACATCATTCTAGTATAGTCATCAACAAATAGAGAAAATTACCTTTCACCTTGAAGAGCTAAAGTTCTAGTTGGCCCACATAAATCTGCATGAATGATTTCCAGAGGTTTTGATGTTGAGAACTCCTTAGTTTTGTGTCTAGTTTTGGTTTTCTTTCCATGTTGGCATGGGCCACATACAACTTGATTTGGCCTGAACATTTTTGGAATGTCCCTTACTCCATTAATTTTTCTGATGTTGACCAGGTTATCAAAACTTGTATGCCCCAATCGTTTATGCCATAACCAACTTTCATCTGTTTGACTTAAGTAACATTTATCTCCTTGGATTTTACTAAGAATGTAGACATTATCTGGTGTTCTCACTCCTTTCGCCACAAGTTCTCCTGAGGATGAGTCTCTTATTTCACAATTTTTAGTACTAAAGACAAAATTATGTCCTTGGTCACAAATTTGGCTAACACTTAAGATATTTTGTTTGAGCCCTTCTACCAGCAAGGTATTTTGAGCCTTTCCTTGTCCATTGACAAGGGTAGCAGTTCCTTTTCCAGTGATTTTAGCGGATCCACTTCCAAAGGATATATTTCCATTTTTCTTTTTCAATGATACAAACTTCTTTTGGTCACATTTCATATGTCTTGAGCATCGACTATCCATGAACCAATGATTTTATTCACTATGAGCACATAGAGCTAGGCCACATTTATCCGTTTTGAGATTTACGCTTTTAGCTTCCTCTCCTTTGAGAGGGAAATTTTGTTCATTATGATCATAATTATTACATAATGAGCAAGATGGATCAAACTTAGCCAAAGGATCAAAGTAATTGTATTTTTTTATTTTTCCTTGCTCTTTATGACCACGTAGTTTTCTTGTTTGATCTTTCAATCTTGGTGCTTCATTCTTATGAGCCTTGAAATTCTTAGCTTGATGCCCAAAGTTTTTACAATAGTAACAATACCCAAGAAAAATATTTTGATGCCTATTATAATAGCCATAGCTTGAACCAACATTCTTCCTTAGAGTTGCTCTCTATTCAATTCTTGGTTTTGAGATGGGCCTTTGTTCCTAACAAGATGAATTTTCTTCTTTTGGATGGCAAGAGAGTATGTCGGCATAACTCCTTGCATTATTCTTTCTACTTGATGATTCTCCTTCGAAACCAATTCCAGATTTGTCATGCTAAGGTTTTTGAGTATTGAGAATGTTATCAAGTGCTTGAGAGCTTTGCCAACTCCTTTTGACTTGCTCCAATTCCTTTCTTAGATATATTATTTCAGCTTTATGTTTTTCACAGATATCATCCTTCTCTTTTAGCTTACTGTTCAAGAAGTCTTCCCTTATTTTTGCTTCCTCTTTTTGTACTTTTAGAGAAATTATCTTCTTTCGTAGATTCTCATTTTCTTCAATAAAACTCATTAGTAATTTATCCATGTTTCCTTCATCTTCCAGTTTTGAATCATCATCATTTGTAAATGCCATGAATAACACTTCTTTGCTTCCAACATAGTTACTTTCCTCATCTGATTCATCATCACTTTCTTTGTGATGACGCATATTTCTAGTTGATTTCTTTTTTATGACTACAAATTCATCTTCATCAGACTCATGTTTTTTGGAGAATAAGTTCTTCTTATTAAACCCTTTATTTTTGGACATCATCCTTTTATATTCCTCTTCATCATCACTATCATATTTATGAGGACATTTTGCAATGTAATGACATATTCTTCCACATTTGAAAAAAATAAGAGGGTACTTGCATTTTAGCTTAGATCCCTTCTTAAGTCTTCGTACAAATTCAACTAATTTGGTTTCAGCATCAGATTCATCGCTGCTACTATTCCAATTTTTTCCTCTTTTTGTTGATTTTGAGGCTTTGGGTGTTGCTTCTTTGAAATTTGGAATTACTTTCCTCATCTTAAAGGCAAAGAGAATTCCATGAATTTCATCCATATTGAGAGTATCTAGGTCCTTCATTTCTTCTATGACACTTACTTTGGAGTCAAATCAGTTAGGAAGAGATCTCATAATTTTTTGAACAATTGCGCTTTCCTCAATATTTTATCCTAGCCCTTTAAGAGAGTCAACCAATTCAGCTACTCGGAGGAAGTATGATGCAATATCTTCTTCATCATCCATTTTCAGACTCTCGAATTGCCTTCTATAGGTTTGAAGCTTTGCCTTCTTAAATTTGGAGTCCCCATCATACAGGGCAACCAAATTATCCCATACTTCTTTGGCCAAGTCACAATTCATGACTTTCATGAATTCAGAATCGGTAATTCTACTACTGATGGAATTTAAAGCTTTGGCATTATAAATGTAGGCTTTTCTTCTTTTGGATCAGTTGGAAGAGTGGAGGGAGCTTTGTACCCATTCAAAACAGAGTGCCATACTTCAGGACCAAGATACATTAAGTAGTAGGACATCCTCTTCTTCCAAAAACCAAAATTT
Organism: Pinus albicaulis; assembly: GCA_034641835.2. Lineage (NCBI taxonomy): Eukaryota > Viridiplantae > Streptophyta > Pinopsida > Pinales > Pinaceae > Pinus > Pinus albicaulis. Next base: position 274 of record JAXQQM020077362.1, on the reverse strand, counting down.
GTTCCATAAAATATAGGCAGCTTCCCCGTTGCTTCTATGTTATTCATTGTGCCTAAGAATCCTTCTTCCAGATGTTAGGTTGATAATGAAGAAGCTAGCTCTGAAACCAATTGTTGGAAATACTGGAAGGGGGGTGAATCAATATTTTTTTTCAATTGTTACTTTTGGCCAGTTAGATTCTTCACAATTAAAAACTAGAGAGGTATATAATAATAATATTATTAAGGATCAATAAGAACTTCAATCCTTTTTCAAATAATTTAGTACAATAGAT
>JAXQQM020092638.1:0-104990 GCA_034641835.2 Pinus albicaulis | reverse complement strand
GCAGCAGGACCAACAGAGGAAGCTAACACAACCTCCAGAGGGTGTGATGCAGCACCTAGAAGGGGTGATGCAAGCCCACGCAGAGGTAGTGCAGTGTTTTCGAGATATAGTCCGAGATTTGCTGGGAGATCGGGGTTCTGAGCCGGGAGGGATGGAACTTGACTTTCCGAGGAGTAAATCGATCCGAGAGAGGAGGTGACGCAGTCCATAGGGGTCCCCACGCAGGGCTACGCAGCTACTGCACACAGTCAACGTAGAGGGTGCTGGGGTTTCGGCAGTTCAACAATCGGATCAACCGAGACTTGTAGTATGAGTTAAACTCACAATATTTTTGTCTGCCATGATTTCTCTGTACTAGATAGCCAGGAAGTCATCCAAAGATTGTATTAAAAAACTGCTACTTAAAAATACAAACCCTCAGATCTATTGTATTAGTTTTCCCACATTGGGTTTTTCCGGGGACTTAGTCCAAAAGAAAGGTGTCCTATGTGTGATTTGTTCTTTGCTCAGTTTCCTTGTTTCAGAATCATAAAGTATTAAGTGTAGGCCACTTTAGTAATTTACTGCAATAATTTAGGAAGAAATTTGAATTTAATTCTGTAACATAATTTACAAAATAGTAGTAAATTCAGTTGGTTGCAGTAGGATTCTTGAGATTGTTAGATCTAGGAATTTTCACATAAAAGTGACTTTAATTAGTCACTTAATTAAATAAAAGAAGAGGAAAATGATTAATTGAAGGAAAAAGGCCAAAAGTGACTCATAAAATAAAATAAAATAAAAATTCACTTAGATGAAGTCAATTGGGAGCTTCTAGAATGATACAAAAATAATTGAAATAAAATACTTATAGAAGATTGGAGATCTATCTATCAAGCCTTTAAAAGGAGGAGGATGAGATCACTGGGACATATTGGATTTGTGTATTGTCTTTGTGAAAGGTTCTTAGCTTTAGTAGCCTCAGGACAGAAACCCTTGGGTGATTCAGTGAGATCGGACGAAAACCCGTCTCATCCCTTGGTGAATTCATTCAGAATTCATAGATGCATTTATCAGTTCAATTTCATTTTGAGGCCGATTCAATATTGTAGTAGATCTTCTGGTGGCCATTACTGCAGCTATTTCCTATGGAGAGTTTTGGATGTAATTTTCCCTAGTAAATAATTAAAGTTGCATTATTTATATTTCTCGTGTTATTTCTGGATTTTATTGCAAATTATACATGTTGTGTTGCTAATTTTATGGTGTAAATGCGAAATCTTAAATTTGGTTTAAAGAAGAAAGTTTATGCCATAAATTTGTAATCAAAATCCTGAGAAATTTGTAAAAAATAATTATCGGGATATTACATTATTCGAGATCATGTCCTTAACGATATGATCACACTATCTACCCTGAAATTTGTAGCGATGGAAAGTTGTGGCCATCAATAGAATCCTCACGTCCCTTCCACTCAGATCCACACCTAGGCAGATCATTACATCGAACACACTTGGACTGTGCAACCTCTTTTGGTTGCAGGCCCAAAATTTTTCTCCACCCTCGCTGCGGCCAACACCTTGGCCGCTCCAAACAAAATATTTTCTCCTGGCTATGACTAACACCTTCGCCACTCCGAGCTTCACCCTGTCGGCCCTTGCATTCAACTACTAACCCGACCTCTAGCTTGTCATAAACAACACAACATTCCTATCTCATATCTCTCTTTTTAGATCGACTATGTTGAGAAATCAATGCAAGATATTAGGGTTTGATTCCTCTTTCTTGATAATTACTTGTGAATTATGTTGGATTCTTTACTTCTTCATTAGATTATATTTCATCAAGCAATTACCAAATTATGTGTATGGAGATCACAAAAACACAAGACACAAGATGTAGGCACTATGCCAGGGAAAAACCCCTCTCTAGGCAAAAACCCAGTCAAAATTCTCTTCCTTCAATACTTTTCTTTGAGTCTCTTTACCTTAGAGATAGACCAAACCTTTCCTCCACACCAAGTCAGCCTTTCCAGATATTTGACCCAATAGCAACAACAACTTGTCCCCAACAACTTCGACTATGCAGCAACTTACGACATCAGGCAACAACTGGTAGCAACAGCATAAGAAGAGTTCGATCTCCCAAACTAGGGCACGAAATGGAGATAGGGAGGCACCAAAACTTCGGTTTTCTTCTTCTCTTTGATCTTGACCCAACTCGCACTCCTTTTGGCTTCTTTGAACCACTTCACACTTTTTCTGGCTTTAGTAGAGACATCGAACTAGCTTGAGACGAGATGCTCCAAATGAATTCAATATCTTCCTTTTATAGGCCTCAAGTGAGGTCAAATTGGTCCCCTTTAGGCGGACTTGATCTCCTTTAGGTCGACTTGATGTGAAGGTGACATATTTCACATTTGACTCAATAATAAACATTTTTACATAATTCAAAAGCTCAAGAATGGCCTCTTTAAATATACAATGACTATATTGACTCAATATTATTCCTAGGAGTCCTCAATGGGGACTTTGACTAATATAATGATTACCCAAGCATGAAACCCATGCTTTAATAAGTCATTGTTACAATAATAAAAATTCTTTTCTTTATTCTTTTGACAAGTACATTACATAATGACTCAAATACATTTTATGAAGACTGAACCTAGTTACATTCTTCAACACTTCCTCTTAACTAAGGAGGTATTCATAATATACAAATACAATGGAAGATCTCAAACTATATGAACTATGAAGAGTTTAGGCACCGCAATGCCATGCACTAGATTTGACCAGGGCAATCTATCCATTGGCCTCTCAACAGTTTAGGCACTGCAATGCCATGGACTAGATTCCTAACCAAGGCAATCTATCCAAGTGGGACTCAGGTGGACTAAAGCTTTCAACCGCTTTAGGTACCATCAAGCTTACTTACTAACCACCAACCCAGGGATCTAGGTGCGCATCCAATCAATGCCACACTCCCTACCAGACATCAATACAAAGTGTTAGCCTGATGTCCTTCCAGGCAATACTTCACTCGCAAGGCCTCAACAATTCTCTTCCAACTTCTTATCATCAATACAATCAACATTATCTACTAGACCAAGCTTGTCTCTTAGATATTCAAACTTCTTATTATGAATAGACTTCGTTAGTATTTCAGCTACCTGTTCAACTTGTTCATATGTCGAGACATACTCCAACTTCACGATCCCATCTTGCACTAAGTTCCTAATAAAGTGGAACTTATTGTTGATATCCTTCATCCTTGCATGAAACACAAGATCTCCAGACATCTTGATACAACTTTGATTATCATAGTTAATCACAGTAGGACCCAGAGATTTCTCGAACAAATCCGTTAGAAGCTTCCTTAACGAAACATCCTCCTTTCCTACTTCACATGCAACCACATATTCTGCCTCAACACTACTTAAAGCAATGAGATCTTGCTTTCTACTCATCCATGAAATCATAGCAGATCCCAGACTAAAACATCCACCTGTAGTGCTCTTTCCATTGGTCTCACTGCCACCCAAATCAGAATCTGTGAAACCAATTAACTTGACTTCCTTACTATCATACTTTAGGCAGTGATGTATAGTGCCACGAAGATACCTCAATATGTGTTTGGCAACTATCTAGTGATCACGACGAAGCTCTAACTGAAACTAACTAAGAATGATCACTGCAAAGCATATAACTAGCCTAGTGTTTACCATATACATTAGAGAGCCCACCAACTAACGATAGGAGGTTGGATCTATAAAACTTGAGTCAGAACCCCGCAACATCTTGAGATTGGTGATCATAGGAGTAGTCATGGGCTTGGAGTCCATCATCCCAAATTTCTGCAACATTTTGATGATGCACTTTCCTTTCCCCAAATATATCTCCCCAGATTTCTGCCATAATTCTAGACCCAGGTAGTAGTGCATTAGTCCTAGATCCTTCATTTCAAATTCAACTGCCAACATCTTCTTGCACTCTTGAATTCTATACTCCATACTAGTGATGAATAGATCATCCACATATAGTAGAATAATGATGGGCTCATTATTCACAACCTTGATGTAGAGATTTGGATCAACAATACTCTTCATGAACCCAATTCTTAGGAGATATACATCCATTCTTGTGTACCATGCGCTAGGCGCTTGCTTCAAGCCATATAAAACCTTCTTGAGTCTACAAACATGAGAGTCCCTGCTGTTCACTTTAAAGCCTTCAGGTTGTTCGATGTACACTTCCTCATCAATGGTCCCATTTAGAAATGCGGTCTTCACATCCATTTGATGGATATTCCAACCCATTGTAGCAGCCAATGAAACCAAAGATCTATTGGTAGTATACCTTGCTTTAGGTGCAAAGGTTTCTTCATAATCTATGCCTTCTTTTTGAGGGAAACCCCTTGCAACGAATCTTTCTTTGTACTTTTTTATGCTCCCATCAACAACGTGCTTGATCTTGTAGATCCATTTAGATGTGATAACCGATTTGTCACTAGGTCTAGGAATGGTTTCCCAAACTCGATTCTTCATAATGGATTGATATTCTTCCTGCATCACTTTCTTCCAAACTTCCTGATGAGCAACTTCTTCAAATGTAGATGGTTCAACTTCAATTAACTTCGTCATATATGCAGCATACCCAGAATATCTCTTATGTCTTTTGATTTCTCTAAAGGTTCCTTTCGCAGCTTTATGTCCTTCGACATCTTCTAAAGTAGCTTTTAACCAATTTGGCCTCTTCCTTATGGTCGGGATGATCGCAGGTTGAATAGGATCACTTGGTCCTTCTTCTTCTTCTTGATTTATAGTAGGGTTTTCGTGGTGTACTTCTTCTTCGAATATTGGAGATTCTTCATCATCATAATCAATAGGGACATCCTTTGATTTCTTGTAGGCTTGAGTTTCATCAAATATGACATCCCTGCTTACTTCAATATGTCTTCCTTCCTTGATGTAGATTCTATATGCTTTTGAGGTGAAACTATATCCAACGAATATTCCTTTGATGCTTGTAGAATCCAACTTATTTTGCTTGTCCTTTGGAGCATGGATGTAGGCAGTGCTTCTAAAGATTCAGCAGTGATCGACACTCGCCTTCTTTCCCGTGAATACTTATTTGGGAGTTATATTCTTGAGACTTCTATTTTGAATGTATACGACTGTCATGGCTGCTTCTCCCCATAATAATTTTGGTAGGTCTTGATCAAGGATCATTGTTTTAAAGCCTTTTTCAATTGACCTATTCTTTCTTTCAAGAACTCCATTTTGTTCAGGATAGTAGGGAAAAATGAGCTCCAGCTTAATTCCTGCTTCCTTACAATATGTAATCAATTCCTTAGAAATGTATTCCCCACCATTGTGAAATCTCAAAGTCTTTATCTTTCTTTTGGTTAGGGTTTCCACTTCAACTCAAAACTCCTTGAACTTCTCAGATACTTCATCCTTTGTCTTGAGAAGGTAGAGCCATGTCTTTCTAGAATGATCATCTTTAATGTTACATAGTAGATATGACCTCCAGGTGATTTGTCAGACATGGGCCCACACACATCAAAGTGAATGAGGTCTAATATTTCTTTAGACCTAGTTTCACTATTCATAAATGCCTTTCTTGTATGTTTTCCCAAAGAGCATCCCTTGCACACACCTTCACGATCTTCCTCGATATTAGCGATGTCTTTAACCAATTGATTGAGAGTAGGAATAACCTTGTAGTGTAGATGCCCATACCTACTATGCCATAGCTCAATAGGACTAATTTCCATATGAACCAAAGCTTGAGGAGGTGGAGTGATGACCCTATATAAGCTTCCTTCACAAATTCTAATAACTCTAGCTTTATCAATGCTAGAGGCTTTGCCTTAAACCAATACTTTTCCATCAACAAAAGCAATTCTATCTCCTTTATCTTCTAAACAAGAAATAGAAAGCAAATTATTTTTCAAACATGGAACATATAGTATGTTGTTGAGATGTAGCTTCGATCCACTTTCCAACTTCAACGATGTTGATCCCAGGCCTCTAACAACATAGCTTTTGTTGTCACCAAATTCCATTGCATGAGAAGGTGACTCCTTTGATAGTGAATGAAGTTGTTTACTTTCTCCTGTCATGTGTCTCGATGCTTCTATCAATGATCCATGCATTGTCATCACTTAGAGAACCTGTAAGAGCAACCAAAAATCCTTGACTTTTGACCTTGTTGAATAAGTAGTGGATGACCTTCTTGATCCAGCTTCCAACAGTTTTGATACCCATTCTCATATAACTTATCAAAGAGGGAGAATCCATGTTCATTCCTTTCGAGCCAACAAAGTGATCTTCAATCTTTCTTGACCTTAGCTCTGATACCATGTTGAGAAATCAATGCAAAAGATTAGGGTTTGATTCCTCTTTCTTGATAGTTACTTGTGAATTATGTTGGCTTCTTTTACTTCTTTATTAGATTACCTTTCATCAAGCAATTACCAATTTATGTGTGTATGAAGTTCACAAAAACATAGGACACAACATCTATGCACTATGCCAGCCTGCCAGGGAAAAACCCCTCTAGGGGAAAACCCAGTCAATATTCTCTTCCTTCAATAGTTTTTTTTGAGACTCTTCACCCTAGACATAGACCAATAGCAACAACAACTTGTCCCCTACAACTTTGACTATGCAGCAACTTATGACATCAGGAAGCAACTGACAGCAACAACATAAGAAGACTTCGATATCCCAAACTAGGGCATGAAATGGAGAGAGGCACCAAAACTTCGATTTTCTTCTTCTCTTTGACCTTGACCCAACTCGCACTCCTTTTGGCTTCCTTGACCCACTTCACACTTTTTCCGGCTTCAACAGAGATATTGAACTAGCTTGAGATGAGATGCTCCAAATGAATTTGATCTCCTTCCTTTTATAGGATTCAAGTGAGGTCGAATTGGTCCCCTTTAGGCTGACTTGATGTGGAGGTGATATATTTCACATTTGACTCAATAATAAACATTTTACATGATTCAAAAGCCCAATAAGGGTCTCTTTAAATGTACAATGACTCTATTGACTCATTATTAATCCTAGGAGACCTTAATGGGGACTTTGACTAATATAATGATGACCCAAGCATGAAACCCATCCTTTAATAAGTCATTGTTACAATAATACAAATTCTTTTCTTTATTCTTTTGATAAGTACATTACATAATGACTCAAATACATTTTAGGAAGATCAAACCTAGTTACATTCTTTAACAGACTATTTATTCATTAGACCATATAAACCCTTGGCAACAGAGGTGTCCCTCTAAAGCCGATATCTGGCTCTGATACGAAATTTTAGAAAATATTATAGTAAGAGCAATAATTATTTACTAGGATAAAAATTAATTAACCAACAACAATCACGCATTAAAAACAATGCCAACAATTTACCATGGGAAAACCCCAACTCCAGGGAAAAACCCAAATTAATAGAGTTCCATTAGGTCCTTTGGCCAAAACCATGGCCAAGCCGGCCAAGTGAGCCTTCTACTTTCTTTCTTTCCTTTGGCCTACTTACAGTGAAGTCCTCCCAACCTTTTAAAGGCTCCATTACATAAATTCCATAGGCAAATTACCATGGGCAACCAAAAAACCATGGGCCCAAAACCCCACTAAAGACCCAGTCAACTTTGACTCTTTCTCAAGTCAAGTTTATGTAACATTGTATAGTACCTTTTTATTGTATTTTCTTTTAGTGAAGTTGCCAGATGAGACTTGTTAAATTAGCAGTAGAATCCTACCATGGTAAAATACATAATAAACTCACTAATGTAATGTCATTGAAATGTCAAATTATTTGACCTTATCCCCAACAATGACATCATAAAATCTTACCACTAAAATTAGCAGGCTTGACAAGGTCTGACCACGATGCCAAATGGTAAGCACACAAGAGATGCACCCACTGTCACCTCAATGGACTCTGCACTCACTTCTGGCTAACTCCTAGAATGCCATGGGGGTGTACCCTAATCAACACAGCACCAAGGTCTTAGAATGACCAGTGCCTATAAAATACTCAAAATTTGAAGGTTAGGAGTTAAAGAGAACTAATAATCTGATCTGATATAAAATATTCTACTGCAGAAAATGCATACCAACAAAGAGAATACTCAAGTTGGGAAAGAAATAATTTTGAGGAAAAATACCGAAATTGAGTATGAAGTTCTTACCAATGTTGGAGATGAAATCCTTGAAGATTACCTTTGGTTTGGGGCTCGAAATGATCATATACCTTGCTGTTATACATGAAAATCTGCAATTTTGTGAAAATTTGCAGAAATCAGCTAGCAAAGACCCACTTTGGGGCCTTCTACAAGTCCAAGAATGATATAGAAAATTACTACTATTGATTGGAGATGTTAGTACAATGAAATGGGAATGAAATGAGCCTATATCACTCCAATTGACTGAGTGTTTAGAGAGTTATTCAAATCTGGAAATTGTTACTCAGTTTTGGGGTCCAATCCTCAAGGGCTAAAAATTGAGTGTCCCAATTGAAATGAAACTTGTTGCAGTTGTTAGGACAGCTGAAAACACTCTCAAAGATGAACAATAGCCAGTTAAAATTCTTTATAACTACAACTTGGATTTAGAAGGGTTAGAATCAATATTTCACAAATCCCAAGGCAAAGGATTTTACCAATCTTTGAATTGCAAATGCTGAAGAAAAAAAATCGGACTGTTAAAATCACCTTCAAAACCCTCACAATGATGTTAGATGACCAATTGATGCTTAAAAAAGTGGGCCGCTAGCCTTTACATATTCAATGAGGCACGCTCTCCAAGAGAACGAGTCTAGATTTAATATGTAATCTGTCAAATCAATTTGAGACAAGATGGTGACGAGATTCACCGATTTGGATTTTGTTTTTTTATGGTTATTTTTATATTTATTTGGATTTTTAAAATTTTCTAATTTTAGGGCCTTTTGATTAAATGAAATAAAAGATACAATTGTAGAAGTTTTGAAAATGGGGGTGATTGGTTGTTGGAATGAGGACTATACCTTATTTCCACTAGGGCTATGGGGTCAAATTGATGCGCTTCTTAAGTCTGTTGATCAATGCTTGTGGATTAGGGCTTTAGATTCAACTCAAGGGAAATCATGTCAAGCTTAATCAAGAAGAAGATATGCAACGATGCCCTACTAGAAGGTACTCCACTTAGGGAAAAGCCTTCAACCAATTGATCATTTATGATGCAAAATGAGTTGAAACTCTTTATGAGGAGCCTAGGACATAGCCTAACAACAAGAGACAAACCTTACCTTACACCAACAAGAGAGAAATGTCAATAAACAACCCTAGACGTCCTTCTCCAAGTGACAAAGCTGCCCTTCAAATGGATCGATTCAATCAGCCTTGTAGTCCGTAGCTATTGAAAAATTTCCCTAGAAAAATATTTAAATCAACTAGGAAAGTGAAACTCTAGGATGAACACCAAAGCTTTCATGGAAACAATTAACCTTTTGGCAAATGATCTCAACAATTCACAACGATTTGCTAGGAGGGAGAGGCATATATATATAAATGATGTTGTCAAATGCTTTCCTCCTTTAGCTCCCAAAATTTAGGTGACTTGTCATCCACAATATGCTTAGAGACCAAGTCAAATTACAAAATTTCACTGTTATAGTGATTAAAATCCTCAAGGAGGTGAGACATCCCAAGGATTTGATAAAAAGGAAGGTCAATTTGGCCTAAAGGTCCACTATTCCATCAAATCTTTACTTGAATGTGCTTCGAAAAAATGTTGGAAGGTTTGAAAGGTGGAATGACTTGCTTTGGAGGCCCAACATCTCTTGCTTAAAGGCTAATCCACTCCCAATGGCTAGCAAACAATGGACGAATTTCTTCTTTTTGAATGAATGGATGCTTCAAACCATGCTTTAAGGCCTTTCTCTGCTTGATTTTGACTTGACACAACTGTTGAAGTGCTTGGAGACCTCAATGGCCTCCACTTTTGCCTCAACATTCCACTAACTTGCTCTTTTCAACCTCCAACTGCTAGAAGAAAGGGGACAACATTCTTGCTTTTGATCCTTTCATTGCTTGAAGTGTGATTTTTGGCTTGAGCTTGCTTGAAGTTCAATCATGCTTGATCCATGAAATATTTCTTACTTGCCTTGACCTCTTTGTTGCTCTCCACACATGCAACATTTCCTTAATAATCCTCGCGGCTGCCCCAAAAGTTTGTTAAGGCACTTTTAGGAGGGCGTTTGGAGTGCTTCAACTTTCAGCTGATTTCTCTTGGCTCAGAGGTTGCAATGGAACTTTTCTTTGCCTTGGAGGATGTGGGACACTACCTCAGGTTGTGCAAATACATCATGAACTATGAGATTGGCAAGAAGAATGATTGCCATGGTCAAAGAGGTGTACATAGACAAAGAGATTGTCCATGATGGGAACAAAATAGGTGCACTAGGATCAAAGTATAATGGAGGGGAAAAGTACAATATTTGATCACTTCTATAGGGCTAAAGAAACAATAAGTGATCCCATAAATCATGAGTCTTAGTAGGTCCACCTCCATGATATGTGCATACCACCCCATGACATAAGAATGCCCATCATGGTAAGGAAGACCGGCCATCACTGTCCACCATCAGTGATATAGAAGACACTTTCACAAAACACACCCACATGGCCTTACAAGGTTATCACTTGCACACATTTGGGCTTACAAATGGCATGATCAAAAGTTTAGGAGTACGCTTGCTGAAAGAGGGGTAACACCTCACACCAATGAAGGAGAAGTGAGGGATTTACCCTATATGTATCCCTCCAAGTGACAAAGCTTCCCTTCAAATAGATCGATATTGATAGCCTTTTAGTAGTCATGAATTAACACAAAATTGCCTTTAAAAGGATATCTAGAATAGCCAGGAAAAAAAGATTTCAAAGTTGACACCAAACCTTCATTGAAAATAACTATATTATGGCAAAAACGATCTCAACAATTCACAATGATTTGGGAGAAGAGTGAGCTCTCTATTTATAGATGAGGCTCTCAACATCTCTCCCAATTTTGTTGCTTAGAAAATGTCTAAGAAACCTTAAAGAAAGGTTGACTTGTCATCCACAATAGACTTGGAGACTAAGTCATTACAAGGTTTAAATTTACAATGCTTGAAATGCTCAAAAAGAGGTTGAGCTCCCTCTTAATCCTAGCTTGCTTGTAGAAAGCAACAAGATTCTTTGAGGTGTATTCTCCTCCATTGTTAGATTTCAATATCTTGATTTTTTTACCTATCAAGTTTTACACTTCAACTTTGAATTCTTGGAACTGGTGGAATACCCCATATTTTGTCTTCAAGAGATATATCCATGTCTTACGGGAGAAGTCATCAATGAATGTCACATATTACAATGAACCACCAAGTGATTTTACGGGCATCAGAGCACATACATCAGAATGAATCAGGTCCAAAGCTTCCTTAGATCTGTTGACACTGTTTGGAAATGGTTTCTTGATGTTCTTCCCAAGAGCACAATCTTTGCATACACCATCGTTCTTTATTTGTAGTTCAGGAACCCTTGACACTATTTCACTTAATTCAGGCAATGCTAAAAAATAAAGATGTCCATACCTTTGATGCCATAACTCACTTGGATCTATTTTGTCATGTACTAATGCTCGACCTGGTTGACTCACAAGTCTATACAATCTTCCATCACAAATCCCAATAACTCTAGCATCATCTATACTAGATCTCTTTGACCACAAAAGTAATTTGCTATCCTCAAAACAACCCTATCTCCTTTATCTTTTAAAGAAGAAACAAAGACAAGATTCTTTTTCAAACCTGGTACATAAAGGACATTGTTGAGATGAACATTGTTACTAGATTCTAGCTCTATGGATGCCTTTCCAACTCCTTTGACTACATAGCTATTATTGTCTCCCAATTCAACCCTTTGAGACAACTTTTTTGTCACACTTGAAAGATTCCCATGCTCCCCAGTCATGTGTCTTGATGCTCCACTATCTACCAACCACATGTCATCATCATCTACAAAGGAACCTATCAAAGAAGAATAGTAGAAGAAGTCTTTTTCACATTTGAACTTCTTTGGTTTTACATTTTCTTCAACTTATGCTGTAGAAGCATGTTCTTTCCCTTTTCTTTTCTTGTTAACCATATTAGGACAATCTCCCTTGAAATGTCCATATTTTTGACAACCATAACATTGTATCTTTGATAAGTATGTCTTCTTCTTAGAGGAAGAAGATCCCTTTCCTAATGTCTTATGTTGAGGTCCAAACTTCTTCTTTCCCTTGTTCTTGAAATGCGCTGGAAGGGATTGAACTTCTTCATCTTGACGATCTCTAGTTATCAATCTTGCTTCTTCTTGAGCACAGGATATCCGTAATTGTTCAAATGAAGGAGATTCTTTTCAACTGCTTATACTTGCTGCAAATGCTTCCCATGTTCTTGGGAGACCACTGAGTGTTGTAGTCACAAGTTCTTGATTGGAAATTGATTCTCTAGTAGCTTGAATTTGATCTCTTATTTGCGAAATCCTGACGTAGTATGAAGCCACAATGTTGTCATTAGTCATCTTTGTATTTCGAAGTTCATTCTTTAAACTCATGGACTGACCAACATTCTTGATAGTGTAGATATTTATTAGGGCATCATACATATTCTTGGATGTATCATGCTTTGCAATGTAGGGAACCAAACGATCGCTAATGGAGTCTATTATGATGCTCATAACATTGATGTCATCTTCCTTGAATTTCACTTTTCCTGCATCATCTTTTGGTTCAGTAACCTGCCCTGTAACAATATCCAAAACCTTTTTCTTTGAAAGAAGAATGTTTATTCTAACTTTCCATGCTCTGAAGTTTGATGCTTCCTCTAGCTTATTTTAAGATTTCATATATGTAGGCATTGAAACCAATCCGCAAGAAGAACTTGAATAGAATGCTTTCTAGGGTTTTGTCAAAGTGATCTTAGTGTTCCTTCCTTCCTTCACCAAAGCTCTGATAGCATGTTGATTTTCTAGTGCAATTAGGGTTAGCACAACATTTTTGAAATTCTGATAATTGATTTTGATGTAGATCTTCTTTTTAACTTATTCCTTATATCATTCAACAATTATACTTCATAAATTCAACAATAATGAACAATAGAATAGTAGAGATCACGATGCATAAAAGAGAGACATGATTTACCCTGGGAAAATCAACTATGGGAAAAACACAACAACCTTTTCAATAGAGAAATTCTTCTTGTGCAATGAGAGACACACCTAGACCTATGGTCAAACTTGGTCTTATCCTCCAAGACAAGTTACCAAAATTAATCCTACACTTTGCTCTTGATTTTGCACTTCCAAAATTTCGACCCTCCTGAATAGCCAATTACCCAGAATTTCGGCCCTGTAGAAGTTTCCCCAGTAACCCAAAAAATTTCGACCCCTTGCAACAATTGTCCCATAAGAATGCGAACCACAGAGAGATAGATTCCTTCACACGTGCGATTTTCTAGAGAGAGGGTAGAAAGAAAATTCGACCTTCTTCTTCGTCCTTCTTTGTCCTTCTTGACCTTCGCTCACTTGCCCAGAAACTGTCTTGAGAGAGGAATGCGAATTGCCCAAATTAGGAGCTCAAGCTACCTTTATAAGTGGTCTTTCTAGGGTTAATGGACATGTCTCTTGGCCAGGGCCGACTTGACTTGGAGGGAAGTCGACTTGTCACTTTTGGAGCCAAAAAATTCATTTCAAAAATTCAATTTTACATCTTTTAAATGTCGCAATGGGACTCTCTCAAAATAAATATTCTCTTGACTCAAGCATTTATAAATATGCTTTACAATGATAAATATAGTTCCATCAAGTGACCAAATGTACATTATGAAGATTGGCCATAGTTACAAATTCAACAGTCCAGGCTCGTGCACATTGCAAAATCTGGGCTTCTCACATTGTGTGCATGATTCTTGAAGTTCAATCCTTATGGTGCTTTTCCATTACAAGATATGTTGTCACTGTTCAAAATCAAGTTATGAATGACTTGCAGTCTAGGAACTTGTAAGTACATGACCCAACACTGTAATTGCACTATAACCATGAGACATCCTAGGTAGTATCAAAATTCACTTGAATCTTATACTTTGGAGGCATCCCAAAACCAACATTCACAATATAACTATTGCTATCTTTGTTCCCCAATACAACAGTGTTGAAGAATGTAACTAGTGTCGGTCTTCATAATTATACTTGAGTCATAATGAAATGTATTTATCAAAAGAAAGAAAAAGGAATTTTTATTATTAAAGAAATTGACTTATTAAAGCATGGGTTTCATGCTTGGGTCAATTGTTTTTAGGTCAAAGCCTCCTTTGAAGGCTTCTAGGGTTTATGTCAAGTGTCCTTGTCCATGTCACAATGTAAAGAACCCTTCTTGGGAGTTATTTGTCAAGAAAGAAAATTATTTTAATGTAAACTAGGTCAATTAGGCCTTGTCGACCAAGTTGGCCTCAAGGAAGGACAAACCGACCTCAAGGAAAGAATTTGATCACCTAGAAGGACTATATATAAGCAACAACTCGACTTATTTGGAAGAGAAGACACACAAGTTCAAATTGCAGTAGATGGAAGTAGTAAAAGTGTGAAGCTCAAGAAGGAAGAAGAAAAGGGCTAGCGAAAGAGAAGGAGGTTGTTATTTTCCTAAGGAAGTTGAAATTATCTCTCCCTTGTGTCACACGTGCGAAGGAACTGAAGCTGCAGGGTGTGAAAATTCCTACACCAAAATCCCTATTGCAACAAACTGATATTACTTCTCCTACTTGATTAATCATGCAAGTTATTTACTGTATTCTACAAGTAAATATTGAAGCAAATACACTGCAACCTTCACTAATTAAACTGTGGAAATTAAATGCGGAAACAAGATTTGAGCAAGAAAATAGACCCACATTACACTATTATTTTTGGACTAAGTCCCCAGAAAAACCCAATGCGGGAAAACTAGTGCAGCAGCTGAGGGTTTGATATTATTAAGCAAAAGTTTTTGAATACAACTGGATGCCCAAATCTGGCTATCCACAGAGAATCTGACTGATAGAGAACTAGTGAGGATTACCTCACACTGACACTGGAGATCTGGATCTAACCAAACATTGAACTGGACAATCCCACGCTACCTCTTGGGAACTGTGTCACCTCCTTTTGCTGGCTGGACGTTGATCTCTAGCCCTTCTGGTCTCACACCACGGCACTTTGGCACTGGATCTGACTGATCCCCAACAAAATAGTGGATCTCCTCAAGGCTACAATGTTGCCTCTGCGTGGCATTGCGCTGCCTCTTCTGTGTACTACCCCTGCCTTCTCTGCAAAGTATTCCCGACTTAGGAAGAGATCTTCCAATCAGAAGCATCACTGCCCCTCACTACAATCAAATCAACTCGATCAACTCCTCTGGTTGCTCTGCGCTGCTCTCTTGAGAAATTCGATCTCTAGACTCACTTGGTGTGTTTTCCAAATGCCCATCGAAGTACTTATAACCTTCTCATTGGATAACCATCGACCCAGATTACAACATAATCAATGACTTAGATCATATTAACTCGATCTCCTCCTGGATCTGGGTGACAGTTCCGACGTGCCATCCAGTGCACAGGCACACCCTCCCATGGCGAATGATGACACATCTAGGACTGGATAGGCGGCGCCATGAATGGCTGCCAACACCTCGCAGCACTAGGCAGCAGTTAATGCAGTTAATGCATTTGCTATTCTCCACCTGGTTCTCGGTATGAGGGGCAAGGCCTTAAATTCTCCCTTGCGCCCCCTCCCTCGCATTTTCATCTCTGTTCTCCCTCGCATTTCTGACGTTGCTCTCCCTCATAGCTCTTCTTGCCCTCTGCACTTCAGACCCGCCTACAGTTCTTCCTACAACTCCATGGCTCCGCGCCAACGACAAAAGCCACGCCGTGGTAGTGTCCGGGGGCTCTTTCGGCCCGACTGACTCGGGACTCAGCATACAGACATTCCAATTTCAACGAGGAGCCCTCCTCCGCCTCCATCGCTCCGCTTGCGACTTCCCTCATCACTAATGGTGACCCCTCCCTGCCACCCCCGCCCAGAGTTAAGCGGAAATATCGCAAGTCCACCATCCCCCGCTCCTTGACGCCTCCTCCCAAGAAATTGGAGCGCTTGCCTGTTAAAGCCTTCTCTCTGTACATTCCCAACCTCTGGCATTACTCTGCTGAAGGAGTCTGGAGCAGGGCTAACGAGAATGAAGTCTCGCCCAAGGTCCCTTACGTCTTCACGGAGGAGGAAGAAGAAATAGCTCGCATCTACGGATGACCAGTGATAGAGGAAGAACTGGTAGGACCTGATGCGAACCAAAATGAAGAGGCCAGCAAGGACTGAAGGTCATGGTTCATGCGCCATAGCTCTCTTTTGGCTATATTTGACATATTTAGATTTTCCAGTTTTATTTAATGTTTTAGAAAGGATAGTTGTTTCAGACTTCTCTAGACAATTAATGGGCTGGTTTCCTTGTCAAGAGCAGCCCCTTCTTTTGCTATTTTGGAGACAATTGCGAGCAGGAATAAGATAAATTCCTCAACTCAGACCATGGAATGTAATATATTCTGCTAATTAATTGAATTTAGACTAGCTTACAAAAAAAAAAATTAACTTGATCTCTATCTTTTTCTAGAAGTTTCACACCCAGTTCTATTAATATACTTTAATTATTTTAATTCCCTAAGTTTAGACTTAGGCTCCCACTAAAAATAATTAATAATTTTAATAAAACCGCATCTAGGTGGAATTTCCCGAAACGCTTTCTGGGAAATTTGGAATACATGTGTCTAAGATTCCCTGCAAAATTTGAGACTTAGAGCACATCTGATGCTACTAGAAATTGAAAATCCCTCTTAGCGAGGAATGTGCTCTAGTAATGCATCCTGCTGAGGCACTACATTGACTTTGTAACATCTTCCTCTACGTTGCTAATGTCTAACATTGCTGCCCACCAACTACTGCATCTATATTGCTAGTGACCCTGTGTCTTGCTACCAACTGCTACTGCACTGCAAGTCTGTTGCATGATGCAACGTAAAAACATGCAAATACTGAACTCAGTGTTCAACATGATACATCTGATACTGAAGATCTGGCTGTCGCTGGACTCTGCGCTGACCCTCTAAAGCTGCTGCGTTGCTGACTTTGCGCTGTGCCTCGCTGCACTGTTGCCGACTCTGCACAGTGCCTTGCTGCACTGTTGCCAACTCTGCACAGTGCCTTGCTGCACTGTTGCCGTCTCTACTCTGCGCTGCTCAGACTCTAGCGCTCTCTAGCCACTGCGCTATCACTCCAACGCTCTTCTGCACCAACTGACACTGGTCCATCCTGCTACTGTTGATTTGGGCTTCCGTAGCAAGGTACTGATCCATGAGGTGGACTCCTCAAGGATTCTGGCCATTTGTCGTTCTCTCGAACTATAGTTCTAGATCACCCCAATTCTCCCCCGGAGATATGTGGGCAATCATGGCGAACTCCTCCTCCTCGATCTTGTGAAAATTTCTAAATGTTACTTTATGGAGAAATTCTACTGTTCGATCTGGTTATACTTCTCCTACTTAAACAAGTTATTAATGCTGAAATATTCAGATTAACATCGAAGTAAATACATAACAGACTTTCACTGATTCATATCTAAAACATAAATACAGGCACATAGACAAAGTGACACACAAGATTTTTGGACAACTGTCCTTGGAAAAACCCAATGCGGGAAAACTAGTCTTCTAGCTGCTGTAGGGTTAATTTTATTAAGTAGTTTCTGAATACAGCAAATCTAGGCACCTTACTGGGTAACTCGACAGAGAAAAATAATAGACCTGCTATCCCAACACTCAAGAAAACTCAACACTCCCTCTTAGCGAGGAATGTGTTCTAGTACAACTTTGCTTCACCTTGAAGCTTTGACCTGATCTCTGGTGTGGGTCTCTGCACTGATGCTGGACTTGCTGCCCTTCATCATTGTGCTGTTGCTGCCATTCTGTACTATTGCCCATGATGCGGCCACCGCCACTGCCACATCTATACTGCAGCTCCCTCTCAATCTGCTGCATTGTACTGCCATCTGCTGCACTGCAACTTCAGTTGCTGAGAGAAACCACTGAAGGTCTTGCTCAATCTTTGACAGACAAGTCATTTGGGCTGCATCCTCATCACTGAAGCTCCATAGGCTCTGCTGACATCTGGAGACAGCTACATAGCTACAACTCTGTATTGAGTAAGCAGACCTCCACTGTACTACTGAAGTCATATCAGCCCCTGCACTGAAATCTCCCACACTGCTGCTGTGGTGCACTATCCTCCTAAAGCCTCTATGTTGCTGCAACTTTGCTCTTCATAAGAAGCTCTGCTTTGCGCTGCTAAAGTCACATCAGCCCCTGTGCTGCTACTGCTACGTTGCTGCTACATCTGCACTGCGCTGCTCCCTTCAGCCTTCAGCTCCGCCTCTGCTCCATCCTTGATTCTCTGCACCCACTGCTTCACTTGTCTCGCTACTGTCTTAAGGCTCCCATAGCTCGGATGTGATGCAAGAGATGAGCTGCTCAAGGATCTCGCCATTACTCTGTAGCTGCTCTACAGATCAATGTCGCCCCACTTTCGTGGTTCATGAGCGCTCATGGCTACGTCATCTTCTGACCCATTGTCTGCCACAACAACCTTGGAAGTAGAAGCCTCCTTGTCCTTCTTCTTCTGTGGACAATTGCTGGCAAAATGTCCTAGTTCGCCGCACTGGAAACACTTGATCTTGGATAGATCACGCTTCTTCTTCCCTTGCTGCCTCTTTGATGCCAAGGCTGCATCTTCTTCCTCTTCCTTCCTCACCTTACTTGATCCCGTGCTGTACTGCCTCTTGGTGAATCAGTGGAGTTCTTCTTGACGAAGGATTGCCCACATATTGTCCCAGTCGGGAAGGTCCTCTCTGCTCAAGACACTTTGGACAAAGGTTTTCCACTCTTCTGTGACCGCATTGAGTGCAATCCTTACCATCAGATCATCCTCCACCTTTGCTCTCATGGTAGACAATTGATCTTTGATTGCCTGTAATCTGAAAAGGAAGGGCTCTATTTCTTCTCCCTTGGTCATCATGAATGACCACAGCTGATTCTCCAGAAGCATTCTCCTCTGGACGGACTTCCCCTCATATAGGGCTGTTAAGGCTTTCCACATCTCATAAGCCATTTTCTTTTTGGCTATGTGTGGAACTATATGATCCTTAACCCCATCCATTATGAACCGTTTGGCATGTGCTGCAACTTCCTCATGCTTCTTCAGGAGATCTACAGCGGTCGGCGTGGCCAAGACCTTTTCTGCATAGTCTCTTAGACTGTATGCCTCCATGACTACCAGGATTCTGGCCTTCCAGACTGCAAAGTTGGACAGGCCGTCCAACCTATTCTGATCACGTAGTCCGAGAGGTGCCATCTGCTCAGATCTACTCTGTTGGAACATATCTTCCTCTCCCCGCTTCTCTACTGAAGCTCGGATCTAGGGTCCTTGGTGAAAAAGGCACCCTTTGCTCCCTCTGACAACTGATTTCCTCTCTTGGAAATCTGCCAATCAACAACGAAACAACTCTCTTCGATCCTCTGATCGATCTGCATATTTCTTTGGCTAGAAACCCTCTGAGAAGTTGATTTCCTCCCGCTCTTTGTCACCTAGTGCTTAGGCTAAATTTTGAAGTTCTGCAGCACTTTTTTGGCACTTCTGAAACAACACGGCTTCAGATCTGCGTCACCCTAGCTGGCCTCTACGTGAGCAGACAGTCCCAATGCTGTCTCTGTGTTGCCTCTGCGCAATAAGTATGTGGGCTCGCGTGGAGACTGCGTAAGACTGCGTCACTCTGGCCTCTGCTCCCTCTGTTGTTGCGCTGTTCCTTCAGACCTGGCTTTCTGCGGCTGTTGCTGTTCTCTCTACTGCTTTCTGCAACAAAGATTCTTCAGTCTTCTGATGGTGACTCTGCTAGATCTGCAATTGCTCTGATACCATGTGAAAATTTTTGAATGTTACTTTATGCGGAAATTCGACTGTTAGATCTAGTTATACTTCTCCTACTTAAACAAGTTATTAATGCTGAAATATTCAGATTAACATCGAAGTGAACACATAATAGACTTTCACCGATTCAGATCTAAAACAAAATTACATTCACATAGATAAAGTGACACACAAGATTTTCTGGACAACTGTGCCCAGAAAAACCCAATGTGGGAAAATCAGTCTTCTGGCTACCGGAGAGTTAATTTTATTAAGTAGTTTCTGAATACAGCAAATCTGGGCACCTTACTGGTTAACCCGACAAAGGAAAATAATAGATCTGCAACTAACCTGCTGTTCTGAGACCAAAAGATTGACTGATCCACACCCTCAAACATGATTTATAAGACTCAGCCAATTTATGGCCCTAGAAACCCCAACGCTACCCCTGAAGCCCCTACGTCAGCCCTGTCAGCCTCTGTTTCAACCTCGTCAGCCTCTGCACTGACCTGGAGAGGGCTGCGTAAACCCAGAATGGGTGACGCAGACCCTACGCTTCCCTAGAAGGGTCTCTGCGTAATCCTGGAGGGTCCCCTGTTGCCCAACGCTGCCCTTTCTGGGCCTGCGTAGCACCTGCGTAGCTGAAGCTGCTCTCTGCGCTGCGCAGCTGCTGCTGCCTCTGGTTGTTGCTCTCTGCCTTTTGCTGATTCTTGGCGCTGGGATCAGACCATCCCCTTTGCCAATACTACCCCTCGTTGCAGCTGAAACACTTCTAAAAATTCTTAACAAACCCGCCCTAGAATTTTAGCTTAGTCTCAGTGCTTTGCTTCCGTGTGTGTGTTCTCCAACTGACCCCAAGCCTTTCCTTTATACTTTCTCGTTGGGAAACCAACGTCCATGATCTAATCTTGAATCGATGGCTAAGACTAAAAGAAATCTTGATCCGTGTGACTTGAGTCATTTCCATCACTTGTTTTAATTAATCACCATTAATATTTTAATTTTCCTAAGTTAGACTTAGGGTCCTTAATTAAAAATATTAATTAATTAATTATCTCCCAAACTGGATGGAATTTCCCAAATCGCTTTCTGGGTCTTGGAGATCTGATGTACTCTAGTCCCTCCACAAATTTTGGGAGCTAGAGTACATCCGATGCTACCCCAACACTCAAGAAAACTCAACAAATCTTCGCAGTTGCAGCTTGCAGGTCATGCTTCTCATCCTTGTCCTTCTTCTTGAGAGGACATTGTGTAGCGTAGTGACCATACTCACCACATCGGAAGCATTTGATCTTTGAGACGTCCTTCTTTCGCCTTCGCTGCTCCTGCTGCCCCTTAGATGCAAGGGTTGCATTCTCATCCTCCTCCTTGGGCTTCGACCCATTGCTGCTACTGCCATCAAGTTTGCACTTGATCATGTCTCACCTCATCTCTTCCTGCTGAAGAGCAGCCCACATCTGTTCCCAATCAGGCAACCTTTATTTGCCCAAGATGCTTTGGACAAAGACTTGCCATTCATCAGACACTGAGTTTAGAGCCAATCTGACCATCTCGGTGTTCTGAGGTGTTGCTCCGACAACTTCCAACTGATCTCTGGTTTCCTGAAGCTTTGCAAGGAACGAATCAATGCGTTCACCCTTCTGCATCCTCATCGATCACATCTTCTCCTGCATTGCTAAAGCCTTCCACATCTCCTTGGCAGTACCTTTGCCAGCGATGTGACATACTACATGATCCCTCAATCCGTCGAGGATCAACCGCTTAGCCTTCGCCATATTCTTCTTGTAGGCCTTCAATGGATTTGCATCAACGGGGACAACTACCACATTCTCAATAAATATCTTGAGATCATGCTCATCTAACAGACACGTGATCCTTGCCTACCAGATCACATAGTTGGATGCACCATCCAACCGATCTTGATCTCTCAATCCGGTTTTTGCCATCTCTGTCGACTGAAAACTATCGAACTGCTCCCTCTCTCTCCTCTACGTAGCTGCTAGGCTAGTCGACGTACTCCATGTTGGAGTTAGTAGATCTGCTCCTTAACGCTGCTCCTCAACAACTGAGAATTAGAATCCCTTGGCTTGGAATTCACTGAGGAAGAAAATTCCCTCAAAAGTGTCTTCTTCTTCCTTCTGGCGCTTTTCTGCCCAACAAAATGCTGCAGAAAAACTGCGTCCCACCAGAGAAACGCTTTGCGCTGTGGCTGCTGCTGAGTTGCTCCCTCTACTGCTGACAAATCACAAACTGAAAATCATACCTCTCTCAACTCATTCAGAGAGAGATTCCCTTGTAAATCTTACCCTCCTGTCTTGGACTGCGCAATCCCTTGGGGATTCGATCTGCTGCCTACGCAACTATTCGATCTCCCTCTTTCTCTTCAACGCCGAGTTCTTTCGATTTGATTTCTTGCTTCTCCTGCACTGCTATACAAGCTCTGTTACCATGTGAAAATTCCTACACCAGGATCCCTATTGCAACAAACTAATATTACTTCTCCTACTTGATTAATCATGCAAGTTATTTACTGTGTTCTACAAGTAAATACTAAAGCAAATACATTGCAACCTTCACTAATTAAACTGCGGAAATTAAATGCGGAAACAAGATCTGAGCAAGAAAATAGACACACATTACACTGTTATTTTTGGACTAAGTCCCTGAAAATACCCAATGCGGGAAAACCGGTGCAACAACTGAGGGTTTGATATTATTAAGCAGAGGTTTTTGAATACAACTGGATACCCAAATCTGGCTATCCACAGAGAATCTGACAGACAGAGAACTAGTGAGGATTACCTCACACTGACACTGGAGATCTAGTTTTGACCCAACACTGAACTGGACAACCCCACGCTGCCTCTGCGCAAATCTGTCACTTTGGCTGGGGACTGTGTCATCTCCATCTGCTGGTTGGATGCTGATCTCTGGCCCTTTCGGTCTCACATCCCAACACTCTGGCACTGGATTTGACTGAACCTCAGCAAAATAGCGGATCTCCTCAAGGCTACAACACTGCCTCTGCATGGCATTGTGATGTCTAGCGTAGCTGCTACGCTGCCTCTTCTGTGTACTGCTCTCTGCCTTTTCTGCAAAGTATTCCCGGCTCAGGGAGAGATCTTCCAATCAGAACTATCACTACCCCTCACTGCAATCGAATCAACTCGATCAACTCCTCCGGCTGCTCTCTTGGGAAATTCAATCTCTAGACTCACTCGGTGTGTTTTCCAAATGCCCATCGAAATCCTTCTTATAATCTTCTCGTTGGATAATCAACGACCCAGATTAAAACATAATCAATGGATTAAATCATATTGACTCACTCTTCGTCTTTTTCTAGAAGTTTCACACCCATTTCTATTAATACACTTTAATTATTTTAATTCCCAAAGTTTAGACTTAGGCTCCCATTAAAATTAATTAATTATTTTAATAAAACCCCATCTAGGTGGAATTTCCCAAAATGCTTTCTAGGTATTTTGGAATACATGTGTCTAAGCCTACCTGCAAAACTTGAGAATTAGAGCACAATCGATGCTACCAATCAACATAGGGGGGCCGAAATTGCAGTCTTGAAGCTGGGCTGAAATTCTTATACA
Organism: Pinus albicaulis; assembly: GCA_034641835.2. Classification (NCBI taxonomy): domain Eukaryota; kingdom Viridiplantae; phylum Streptophyta; class Pinopsida; order Pinales; family Pinaceae; genus Pinus; species Pinus albicaulis. The sequence continues at coordinate 81,351 of JAXQQM020092638.1, read as the reverse complement.
GTAGGGTCGGAAATTTGTCCTTGATGCAATATTGAAACGAGGTTGATGCAACGTCATAGCAATTGATCTTTAAAGGTTGGAAGTACAATTTGAGGGCTGACTTGGTGGAGGAGGAAGGTCTGTTGGTCTAGGATCTTGGTCTATCTCATTTGAATTACTGAAGGAAGAGTTCTTGATTGGGATTTCCCAGATATAGGGGTTTTTCCCTCGCTGTGCGCCTACATCTGGTGTCCTTGATCTTCGTGTTTTGGTTTTGGTAATTGCTTGATGAATTAAGATAAAAAGAAGAACATAAGAAAGATAATAATAACTCAAGGAAATCACAAGTAATTATCAACAAGAGAAAATCTTTCTCCCTTTCCGATTTTCCAACATGGTATGAGAGCTAAGGTGAAGAAGGAAGAAAAACACATCCTAGAGATCTATTGAAGAAAACGAGATTGAAGGAAGGTCATTAAAAGGATCATATAAAGGGATAATCCTACAATCTACAAGAACTATGTCAAACTCAATGAAGGGAGAAAACAAATTTGAAGGAGCCCCCAACTACAGGGTTTGGGAAAAGAGAATATATCTCATCCTCGAAAAGAAAAGAGTTTTGGATCTAGTTCTAGGAAAAGTCAAGAATCCTACAGATGAAGTAGAGAAAGCAAAGTTTAGAGAAATTGAAATATTGGCCATGAGCCTAATAGTGGATGGAGTAAAGGACAACTTAATTCCATATATATTCAATATAGTTTCTGCTCAAGAAATGTATGAGGCTCTATCCAAACAATCAAGAACATTGGTCAAATTGCAAGCCTCAAGAATGAATTAAGAACTATTAAGATGACAAAGGACGATACTGTGGCATATTTCTTTATAAGGATATCTAAAATCAAAGATAAACTTCAAACAATAGATGAAATTGTACCAGAAAAAGAGCTCGTGATCACTGCCCTTCTAGGACTATCAACATCTTGGAGTACCTTTGCATCAGGAATCAACAGTTGGAAGGATACCCCAACATTCGAACAAATGTGGAATGCATGCAGTCAAGAAGAGGCTAGAATATCGTTAGTAAGCAACAAGGAGGATGAAGAGGAGAACATCTCAAATTCCTATTCCGCTCATCACAAGAAAAATGGAACCTTCAAGAAGTACAAAGGACCAAAGAAGAAAGTAGACCTATCAAAGATTGAATGTTACAATTGTCACAAGATGGGTCACTACAAAAGTCATTGCCCAAAGAATCCAAGGAATAAGAAGAAAGAAAGAGAACATGCAAATGTTGTTGATGAAGGGCCACCAAAGAAGAACAAGAAAGAGGAATCCGAAGTCAAAGACTTATTTGCTAGAGACTCTTAGGGACACTATCCCTTACATATCCTTCTACTTTAAGTTTTGCAATGTTCTTCTTTATGTTTTGATTTCTAGAATTTGTAGGTCTAACATGTCGTGTTAAGAACATTTTTGAATTATTTTGATAAGTTTTAGGTATCCCTCAAGGTTGGAATAAGACAGAGCCCCCACCAATTTACCAAAAGATAAGTATTATGTTCTTTATTGTTCATAATTTCATGTTTTGGTTCCCTTCTCACATCAAGATTTTATTTTTTTGTATTATATGCTAATGAGCTTTATATTTTGCTTGGTTAGGAAAGCATGCTAAATACTCTAAGGTTATGGAGGAGACTTCAATGGATATACTTTCGGTTGCTAAGGAAGCCCTTCAAGAATTAATGTTTTACAAGGTTTGTAAGGAACAACTCGAGGTATGTCTTAGACTATAAACTTTGTTCTCTTCATAATAAAGGTGTGTTCATTCTCTTTTAAAATTTGCTTTACATTACTAACATCGTTATGTCTAGAGTTTTGAATCACAAAGTTTCTTGTTAGGGTGATTAATCATTAGTTTGAATCTACCCTCATTATATTATCATTCTTGTGGCACCCTAAAATGGTTAGCTGTAAAACCCTAACCTAAGGGTATGTCAATATTTATTAAACCCTAGTCTACTTAGGGTTATTGATGAAATGTAGAAATCCTATTCTTTTGCGTTTAAGGTTTTGGTATTGATATGGAAACCCTAGACCTTTAGGGTTTGCTGATAATGTCTATGTTATGAAGCCCTAGATCTTTAGGGTTTGGTAAATTAGGGTTTATAAGCAAGACTCTTATGTTAGCTAAGATGAGGTCCTAGGAATAAAACCCTACGTGTATGTTCATATGTTTGATCGAAACCCTAGCCTGAGAAAATTTGTTGTATTTCTAACTTTGATGTTTGTGTCTTGGGTTTACCTAGTAAATATTGATATGAGATGCTAGTGCATGAAATTCTAGAGATGTATATGCATGTATACTAATCTAATTGTTGATGATCATGTTTTAGTTTGTGAAGTCTAGAATGTGTAACAAAACCCTAGTAGAACTCTGTCATGTAAAAGCATATTGTTGAAACCTTAGATAATACTATGACTGGATTTGATTGAATTGTTGATATCTAAGGTTTTGTGTCTCAAAGGTAGAATCTAGGGATTGCAAGAATAGTCTGTCATATATCTCTAAAATTGAGGCCCTAGATAGAATGAGACTGATTTCTTGACTAAGTTGATTTAAGTCTTGATGATGTGATCTAGGGTATATGACAATAACCCTAGAAAGAAGTTGATGTCTAGATGTGTCTTATGCTAGTTATGAACCTAACTAGGTTTAGTTGTTTGATGTCTAAGTCTAATGCTTCCATTATTGTATCGACATGATTTTGATATAGTCAACTTCATGTTTGTATTTGGTTGTACTTGCTATTAAAGTTTTGCAGGTACATAATCTTCAAGATGTTGGAGATATTCGTAATTGAAAAATAATGATGAGCATGATTAAGAAAGCTATAAGGATGAGGATGATCAAGATGACCTTGATGAAGTTGTGAAAGGTTGAAGCTTCTCTGATGTTATAGAAAAAGAAAATTGTTGATCTCTCTAAGTTAAGAAGAAACATGGTTAGAAGAAAAGAGTACATCTCCCAAGTTAAGAGGTGGGGCATATTATGATAGTCATGGTGGATACCTTGAAGAAGAAATCGAAGAATGAATGAATGCGCTACAAAGTATTGAGGATGTTTTTGTGCTGCTGAAGAAATGAAAGAAGAAAAGCTTTCAACTAGTTGCATATGAATAACTTGATATAAGTAGCCTTAGAATGAATAAGGACCCCAAAGGCTTGTGTTTACTTATGAGTATGTTTGAAAGTTTATTGTTGATTTGGGTTTATGTTTGAACAGGGAAATCTCTCCATAAAGAAGGATGAACACTTGGGAAGCATGCTTGGACAAATGGATATCTCTAGTTTATTAGGGAGAGATGAAGCATCTAATGGCAGATGCTTGGGAGGACATCTTTCCGGCCTATGTGTTGATGTCTAGATCCTGATGACAGAGGGTGGCGTTGGTCTTGGAGCTTTGACCTTGGATATGCACCTAGATCGCTGGGTTGATGGTTAGTTAGTAAGCCTGATGGTACCTATACTGGCTGAAAGCTTTAGGCCATCTTAGTCCCACCCTGATAGATTACATTGGTCAGGAATCTAGTTCGTAGCATTGAGTGTGCTGAACTCTTCGTAGGTCATTTTAAGATCTTCCATGTACCTCTATAGAAATAGGTAATTATGAATACCTACCTAGTTAAGAGGGAGTGTTGAAGAATGTAACTGGTGTCGGTCTTCATAATTATACTTGAGTCATAATGAAATGTATTTATCAAAAGAAAGAAAAATAAATTTTTATTATTAAATTGTTTTTAGGTCAAAGCCTCCACCGAAGGATTTTAGGGTTTATGTCAAATGTCCTTGTCCATGTCACAATGTAAAGAACCCTTCTTGGGAATTATTGTCAAAAAAGAAAATTATTTTAATGTAAATTAGGTCAATTAGGCCTCCTCCACCAAGTTGGCCTCAAGGAAGGACAAGTCGGTCTCAAGGGAAGAATTTGATCACGTAGAAGGACTATATAAGAAACAACTCACATCATTCGGAAGAGAAGACTCGCAAGTTCGAATTGCAGTGGTTGGAAGCAGTAAAAGTGCGAAATCCAAGAAGGAAGAAGGAAAGGGCTAGCGAAGAAGAAGGAGGTCGTTATTTTGCTAAGTCGAAATTATCTCTCCTTTGTCTCACACGTGCAAAGGAACTGAAGCTGCAAGGGGGCCGAAATTACAGTCTTGAACTTGGGCCGAAATTCTGATATAGTAGGGTCAAAAATTTGTCCTTGATGCAGTATTGATGCAATGTTGAAGCAAGGTTGATGCAGTATCGTTGCGGTTGATCTTTAAAGGTTGGAAGAACAATTTGAGGGATGAATTGGTGGAGTAGGAAGGTCTGTTGGTTTAGGGTCTTGGTCTATCTTATTTGAATTACTGAAGGAAGAATTCTTGACTGGGTTTCCCCCTGGTTGTGTGCCTACATCTGGTGTCCTTGTTCTTTGTGTTTTGGTTTTGGTAATTGCTTGATGAATTAAGATAAAAATAACACAAGAAAGATAATAATAACTCAAGAAAATCAAAAGTAATTATCAACAAGAGAAAATCTTTCGCCCTTTCCGATTTTCCAACAAACAGGAACGTTTCTGCATGTGTTTAATTGTCATTTGTACAATAGCTAATCAGAGAATCCCCTAAGCAACAAATGCTACACGATTGACCTAGTCCAGACAACGATTTTCTTTATCAAGAAGCAAAATTCGCCCTTAACCTGTTTGTAACAATCAACATTGCTCTCTCCCTTGTTTTCTTTACAAAGATATATTTGAACTAAATAGCCACAATTTCTTGTCAGAGTCCAGCAATTTCTCCATTCAATGGGTGGTAGCATACATAATCTATAATGAAAGCTTCCTACACCTACATAGAAGCTTCCTTCATTGGATGACGATGTCCTTTAACCTTGATGACAACCTCATAAACAATTTCTTTCAACAAAATTGTGGTTCTGACTCCATAAAGGAATAGGCAAGACAAAACAATACATCAATTAACAATTAAATCTCCAGCTCACTTTCTATTACATTGCAAATGGCTTCAATATATAGCTGGATGTTGTGTATAACAATTTACTATTTTACAAACTTCTAGTAGATAAGAGTTTCTGCCTAATATCTAGGACACAATAGTCTGAAACAAGAATTCATTATTATCATATTGAGGATCTTATCTTTATCAATATAATATCTCGTTCAAGCTAGGCACTCATTAAGGGTGAAAATATGCTAGGGAATTCTCCAAGGATGACCATTTAGTAGTTTCGTCTTCACAAAGTACCTAGAGAACACTAGGGCATTCCCCTTCTGTTGTACATGTGACCCTTGATTATGCCATGAAAACCCCATATATCCCTTGAAATAATGGGAGTTCATCAAAGAGTTTTTGACCACTGTGAGAGGGTTTCTAGTGACACATGTCAATATTCTGAGTGTTAAAATAGATTTGAATGCAGCACATTGAATCCTGTAATGGCTCTTTATCTGCTGTAAAAATAGAACCAGATAACCACCAAACACCTCACATGAGTGCACCCTCCATCTATTGGGCAAGGCTCGAAACAACTCCTCAAGTAGGGTGCATGAATCAAACTCCAAGAAAAAAACCTCCCCTAGGTCAAATATAACATGAAGACATCCATAAATAAGTTAGGCAATCTTCTCAATTAGTGTGCCCCAGGTAACTATAGGCAACAACCTCCTTACATAGAATGCCTCTAAAACTAGCAAAATAAGGGAGCATGAGTCAAACTCCAAGAACAGTCTTCTAAAAATAGAAAATTCAAAAATCATCTCAAAGATATGCGTCCTCATTCACAACAGGATAGAGGAAAAAATTTCATGTTGCAATGCACCTAGCTGTTGTCCTAAGAGTTGTAATTGCTATTATAAGATGGTGTTACAACCCAATCACTGTGTTTCCTATCACCATGCCCAATCATCCCCACTTTTCCTCCACAGGTTTACAATTTATTGCCTTAATTTTCGCTGATTTTCAAAGATGGATGATGTGCCCTGTTTTTTGGTAACTCTCAATCCTAGTTCAACTTCAGATGTCAACAAAATGCCCTATTTCCAAGCAGCAGCCTCCTAAGCACAGATTTAGTTCATCAAAAAAGAAATCACAAAAAATCCTAAAAGGAGCACAACCTCTAGTATTAAAGACATGTTTTTTTTTAAACTTAAGTTGGCCAAAAGTTGGTGATGTGCCTCCAAATTGTCTTATTTTATTGGCCATTCTACATCCACATTCCATACATTCTTGCGCATAAGCCATAGCCTTCATGAAAAAATCATCCTTTTGATGACCGATATAACTTATGTTTTTCTAATTATATATAATTAGCTTAATTCAAGTTGAAATGTGATATATGCTTGATCTTAAAGTGATTTATGGTTTTTATTATTATTGCATGTGTTATATATGAAGGTTAATGTGATCCACAAAGGCTAAGTGGAAGAAATTGGCAAGAAAATATTGATCTTTCTCATTCATTATTCCACTTAAACTTAAAGATTGTTGAATTCTCTTAAATGTGCCAGAGAATTGCAACAAGAATGTTGAACTCCTTTAGATGTCAACCCAAGTTTCATACAAACTTGTGAGGTGCCATGCACCGTATGTACAAACTACAGTGAAGCAACTATCTACCACAAATGGAGCATATTAATTCTAAGAATGGAAAAACTGAACAAGAAAATGAACATAAAGCAAATACTAATGAAACTGTTAGGAGGGCTGTAAATCAGTTAAACTATTCTAATAACATGAAGGGATGCCCAATTCCAAACCTCCTTACTTCTCTTAGCTCTCTACTACTAATGGTTCTCTACCCAATCAAGGGTTTCAAGTGGTCTTGCTAGTTAGTAGAGAAGGATACAATAGTCATAGTGAGACCCAATAAGTTAATGGTGTCAAGAAAGGAGCACATTAGAGTCATGGGGTGAGCTGAGGTTGAGCAAGGGAGAGAGGTAAAAAAAATGACAATAAAGTAAATGTACATAAAGGAAATAAACGTAAAGTAAATGTGAAGAAATTAAACTATTCTAACAACAGAAAATCACAAACCATAGACCAAACTGTTATAATGACAAAAAATGACAAACCAGAAAGCAAATTAGTAAAGGAAATACATGAAAGCAAATGAATGCTAGAAATAAAAGTACAAGAATTCCAGAAATAAAACTACAGCTCTTGGAAGAGAATAAAACAGTAGCCATCCAATCCATATGTAGAGGGGATTCAACCTCCACTGCATCTCTGAAAGTAGGCCCAAATTTTGAAGCAAGCAATAGGGTGAATCCCTCAAGATAAAAACACTATTTCAGCAAGAAACTTGAACCCAAATGATGTATTACTTCCAAATTTGAATTTACAAATTGATGATCATCCTCTAGAGGAGATATCATATTTTACTTGGAAAGGAATCCTATCAAAACCTTCACTCAATCCTTTGATTGATGAAGTCTGTCCCAAAATCCCCCAAAATAATGCAGCCTGTTTTATGGGATTAATCCATTTTTCTAAAGAAGGGACAGAACCCCTCAGAAATTTCAATTGTCTTCAAGTTTGTCCAGAGCAATGAATGAAGAATACCAATCTTGTCTTGCTGATTTGATTTCGTGCACATAGCCTTTGGGGATTGTTATCGCTGAAACAAGCACGGGTCCTAAAAGGGGATCCTTGGAGGGCAACCACTAGGTCAAGGGCAACAATGGAGCAATAGCCCACTGTAACCTCGACTAAGGCTCCCTACTCTTTATGGACTTTCACCGATGGGAGGAGACCCATTATTACAAGGATCACGAAATTGAATGGATCAATGATAGGGTGAGAGGTGATCCTAAAAGCCTATTCACAAGAGAAGCTCAAATATAAAGCTTGCTTGCTTTGAAAGCAAGATGAAAGACTCTTTAGGAAGGGCTTAGGGGAATTCCAAGAGCTATGGTTTGAGTATATGATTTGTGAAGAAGATTCTTAGCTCCTAAAATCCTTTTTGAAACTTGGATTCCAAGTGGTCTTTATAAAATTGGTTTCAATAAGTTGTGGGACCACACGGGACCAAGTGGACCCGAGGTTAGGTCAAGGGAATGGGGTTGAGCAACCAATGATGTGCTTGACCTATTCAAGGAGGAGAAGGGGATCAAGGAAGGAATTTTCAATGAAAGGTAATACAATGATCCTAGTGAGGTTTGTAACCTAAGGAAACCAAGGGTAAGAATCGGTCTTCGAGCTAGGGCTTGTGATATCTCAAGATACCACCGTTAAAATTTCATGAAATTTGGAGGGCTTCTTGAGGACTCACCTACACGGTTGTGGACCAAAAATTGAAGTGTTTGGATGGCTAGATTGTGAGATAATTGATGCCCTAGGTGACCTATGTTTGCTAGTCCCAAAAAAGAGGGGAAGATGAAATAAATAAGCTTTGAGGTGATCACCTATGGAAGACCACTGCCTAATTCTTTAGGGAGATTGGAGTCAAGTAGAATTATGACTATGGATTTTGGATTTCTAGGTCAAGGAGGCCTCAAAGACGACTTCACATCACATTACGGCAACAAGAAAAGAAAATTCAAGAGCTTTAAACTTTGCTTTACGAAATAGATGGCTTATCAAAATGAAATTCAATGGTGAAACATCTCTAGGAATATTCATTCATAATACATGGCCCATACATGAAGCATCACTATCTAGAAACAAAATTTCCGCAACTTAGCACAAATGGATGCAGTAAATTAGCCCTAGTATAGTGAGATCCCAGCAACAATGTATGTGGCAAAATAGAAAGAAAGAATAACATTAAATTGCACTTACATGTATTAAGAGTATATCCAACCATTACAACTTTGTCAATCATGAAGCTCCAAGACAAAGGAAAATGATCCAAACATCAAAATTCATTCCATTCTCCAAAAATTCGTCATCCAAGAAGGATAGCGAAGTTCGCTAAAGAGATACAAGTCCAATCCAAGTGATGATGCTAAAATGAAGACCATCTGTAACCTTGCATAAGATCCAATGCGTCCCCTAGCCTTTTGTTAAAATTGGACAACTAGGTCCAAACTCCGGTTGTGCTGCTCAGATGACGATCAAAATATTTTTATTGGATTCCTCTTTCGGAGAGGTGTAAGATTGATCTAAAGATCATCTCGATCGGATGAGCAGAACATGTACTTTGAATTTATTCCACTTAAGTGCTAGGTCGGCCTGGAATAAAATATAGACTTAAATGTCTTAAAGGACGTGTCACACACCCACAAAGATTCCTATATATTGGAGAGACTTAGAGATCATTTGACACACATTGGTGTGGAGGAATTCTCTCTCTCTTGATGGCGTTGGAGCTGCGTATTCTTTGTTTGGGTTGTTCTGGGGTTATGTGTGACACGCTTGGCTGAATGACCTATTGGAGACTTTGTTGGTAGAAGCATCCTGCTGATCGCCGTAACGCCACCATTTCTTATCTCTGTCTTGGCTTGTCTTCTATCGATCTATTAGTATGTTCTATCTTCTTCAGTATTGTGCCCTAATCTGAAATGGCATAGAACATGAGCAGAAATTAACATGGTATCAGAGGTAAAGGGGGAAGACAATGCCCATTTGTGTTGATCCCCGATCTATTGATCATCTTGTGCAACGCTTCTTCTAGAAAAGGACATGGTGAAGCAGGATTTTTTTCTGTGCCCTAGACTGCGTGGAAGGAGCTGTAGGTGACAGCATATTCCAGCCTAGAGGCATCCTGCCGCAGCAAAATACAAGTCGTCGTAGACTGGAGACCATTTGTATTTATTTTAATGAAGTTTGAAACTTTGAACGCGGAATTCTAACCATTGTCCAGGGTTAGTTAAATTAATCGCAGTCTTGGAAGGTTCCTTCCACTGCCGCCTGAACCTGAAGCCGTTAATAGAGTATTGCACGCATTCAACTATTTGGTACGCAGCAGTGAACCGAAGAAGCCCATCGCTTCGAGATTCCAGGAGGCGATATGGAATGCTCAGGTTTGGCCGCCGTCGAGTCTCAGAGTTAATGGATGGTGGAAACAATGGCAACCAAAATGGAGCGCCGGCATTTAGTGAAGAAGCTAAGGATCCCGCTATTCTTGTTTTATTTCTGTATTTACTTAGCCCGACTGCCTCTGGGATTTGCATTTCGGAAAGACGACGTGAGGGCCGAATTGAGAAATTGGCGTATGATGATTCAACGCTATGCAGTCGCCGTTTTGAAACGCTTTAAGCACCAGCGTTAGAGGGCTCTGCAAAATTTAACTGGCCGCCATGGCGGATTTGATGAGCAGCGACGACAAGTCAGCGGAAAAGCATTGGACGCTGCATGGCATTGGACGCCGCAGCGGCAAGCTGATATAATTACAGGTGCAGGTGTGACATCATCTACAGATGCCACGGGCACAGAAATGATTATTACTGACGTGCAATCTCTATTCTCCGAGGTATTCATGTGGGCCTGCTGACAGACGTAGACGGACGAACATCTATATGAATCGATCGATCATATTCGTGCTTGATGGCAACGGGAGAGGACTCGAGCGTATCTGCCGGGCAATCGGGGTCACTTTGGGAGACGCTGCTCTAGCTGTTAGAGTTTCTGTGAAAACCAAAGTTTCTGTCTGTATTTCCCCTTTTCCTCTTCCACTCTCACCACTTTAAATACTGCTGTTATTTCATAACGAAAGGGTATAACGATCCGAAAGAGTATAAGGATGCCTTTCAGAACATCGTAGCACGAATTTCCGCACAGATCATATATCCCGCAACAAGTTTTTGAACTTGAATACGAACACGCTATGATGACGTGCAAGGCATGAACCTGTTTTTACTTGGGTGACATTGATGGTGAATTTTGTTCAAAAGTCAGATAAATTATTATAAAGTCGAGTCAAAGGACGCATAGCCATCGAAGATTGTGTTTGTAATTCCTACCGAATGTGATCGAGCCACCGGTCGGAAATGTAAGGGATTTTACAAATCTTGGTCACATCACAGGACAAATTTCTCACCATAGCCCTCAAAATTATTAGCCCTCGTATTGGACACAATACATTATGCGACGGATCAGAGTCTGGAAAGTGCATTGTGGGATGGTTGTGCATTGAATTGTTGTGGGTGAACGACTTGATTGCAATGATATAGATGCAATCTGAAGCAATTGAAGGTGTTGTAGCCAAGTCAAAGGTTGTCTACGCTAGAACATTGTAATTAAAGTGTGTATATCATATGTGTGCAGAAAGGAAGGGCGTAATTATTGGTGGACTGAGTGCCTTGAGCCTAGACTTCCTGGGCGTAAATACCATCAATTGCAGGTTGATTACCTTAGTGTGGAGGCTGGATCGAAAGTCTAGCAAATCTAAAGCAGCCTATATATCTTTGTGGATCAATTTCCCAAACCTACAATGGTGAACCATCTTAGTTGTTTCAATCTGTCCAAGCAATAACTTTATCTGATCATAAGGACAAGTTTTTTCAAGCAGAACGAACCTCTTATTGAACGCCGAATTGGGTGATCACTCCAGTACGTGGCACTTACTAGTTGGTGGCCATTCTTGAATTTAATTATTAAAGCAGAGGTATGCAGGACAGAGGGAGAATTTGTCTTGGGTGATCATTAAAATCCAAAAAGGAGTCCCAAATTTCTAAGGAGGATCCTCACTGTTGGAAGATCGAAATTCCTTCAGCAAAGGTCCAAATTTCCTCTCTGCATTTTGACTGGGTCATAAATCTGGAGTTGTTTGTATGTATTCTGAAGACTGGACATTTCTGAGCAAAATTTTTCAGTTGTTGGTTTGAATTGTTGGTCGATAGCAGAAGGCAAATATCTTCACATCAAATCAGCTCTCTTTGTAGGTATAGGAAGAAGAGAACCCTGCCTGGTACATAAAGGACAAGAGTCCAAGAGATGTAAGTGAAGTTCATATTTAGCAAGCCGTGATAAATGTGATAGTTTTAAAACTGTGATTCTATGTCACTGTCATTATGACAGTGACATAGACAGACACCCATGTTTGAAGCTGAAAGTTTTAAGGGTTGACTGCTGAAGTCCTTGGGGAAATTCTATGTAGTGGTCAAAATTTTTACAGCCCTAGGAGCAATCTGCTGAAATAACCAGAAATGGGCAGATCTGGAAGCAACTCAAGGTGCAATGCCTCAAGTGCAGGATAAACCAAGGTAGATTGGATCCCTTGTTTTTGTAAGCTGCAGTCTTAGAAGGCTGTTTGAAGGAGCTACTCACAGAATAACAGGTAGTGGCTGAAAGGACTTCTAACACAAGCTGAGGCTTGTTGATATGTTCCCCCTGTATGTCAGTGACATAGATAGACACCTATGTAGCAACAGCATGTGACTGTATCAGTCCTACATTGGAGCGTTATGGTAAACTTAAAATGTGAACTGAGAAGTTTATGCAGCTTTTTGGTCACATGGTTGGAATCTTGAATCATGATCAGCAAAGTCTGTTGGATGGCTTTGACTGTGGGAGATCAGGTCCCAATTCCAAGATGGTGTCTGGGATGCCCTCATTTAAAATAGATGTCTTCTCTCGAGAAAGAAGCTGACATTAAGAGGGAGATATATCTGTGTATGCTCCTGAGTGGATACTATTGTTCAACGAAAGAAGATCCTCATGGCTCAGGGACATATGGCTTCAGAGGGGGAAATTCTGAAGGAAAACCAAGAAGCCATATAAATACCAGGGTATCTAGCAGCCATGAGTACTATTGAAGCTTGGATCCTTTGAGGAAGTCGTAAAGCATCAAAGGATGCTATGCACGAAGAGTATGAGTCCATTATGAAGAATGATGTCTGGGATGTGGTTCCAAGACCATAGGACAAAGCAGTTGTCACCTTGAAATGGCTCTACAAGATCAAGCATGGATCTGATGAAAGTGCTGAAAAGTTCAAGGCAAGATTAGTTGCCCGTGGCTTCTCTCAAAAGGAAGGCATAGATTATGATGACACATTTGCACCTGTGGCCCGATACACCACCATTCGATCTATTATAGCCCTTGCTGCTACGCAAGGATGGAGTCTTCATCAGATGATGTGAAGACCGTTTTTTTCTGCATGGTGTGATAAAGGAAGAGATATATGTGGAGCAACCTCTGGGGTTGGAAGTCCAAGATCGGGACACCCATGTCTGCAGGTTGAAGAAAGCCCTCCATGGGCTGAAACAAGCACCCTGAGATTGGTACAAGAGGATAGATAGCTACTTGATGAAGCTGGGCTTCACTCGAAGTAATGCTGATCCGAACCCTTACTTCAAGGTTGTCAAGGGAAAACCTCTCATTCTGGTGCTGTATGTGGATGACCTCTTCCTGACAGGTGCTGACCCTCTCATTCATCAGTACAAGAGGGAGCTCGCTGCTGAGTTCGAGATGAAGGACCTAGGACTGATGTCTAGGCCTGAAGGTCTAGCAGAGACCTGGCGAGATTTTCCTTTCTCAAGGAAAATACATTATGAATTTTTTCTGGTATGATGGACTGTAAGTCCATGGAACTCAACTTTAAAAAGTTGAGTAGCAGCGTTGCTGGGCCTGTCCTACTGAGTATCGTTAACTCATAGGGACCCTGATGTTCTTAATGAACACTTGTTCGAACATATGCTGTGCAGTGAACACTTTGAGTCAACACATGGTTGATCATAACATTCACTAGGTTGGTGTCAAGAAACTCTTGAGATATCTCTGAGGCACGATAAACCATGGGCTGAGATACACTGCCGGGAGTATGACACTTCGTGGATATACTGATGTCGATTAGGCTGGCAGTGTGGTGGATCGTAAGAGCACATCGGGATGCTGCTTCAATCTTGGTTCTGCTTCGATCTCATGGATGAGCAGGAAGCAGAAGTCGGTGGCTTTGAACACCGCTGAGGCCGAATACATTGCAGCAAGTATGGCCTGTTGTGAAGCAGTTTAGTTGCGAAAGCTCTTTAGTGAGCTGTTTGGACATGTGCTAGATACCACTGTGATACTCTGTAATAACCAGAGTGGGATTCGTATGACTGAGAATCCTGTGTTCCACGATTGATCCAAGCATGTTGATGGCTGGTACCACTTTATCTGGGATATGGTACAGCGAGGCGCCGTAAGGCTCGATCATATAGGAACTGATGAGTAGGTCGCAGATATTCTCACAATGCCCTTGGGGAAGGTCATGTTCCTAACCTTCCGTGAGAATCTTGGAATCATGGAACGACCCTATTCTGAGGGTCCTGTTGGACGATGAAATCTGGGAGCTCAAAAGGGGGTTTTGGGGATAGCTTCTCGGAGCTATAAGCACTTATGGTGCTTCTGCCCCACCGTTGTGATTATTGAGTTGGTTCGCCTCTCATTTATCTGTGCCCCGAATGCATCCTACCCATTGAGTTCAGGGCTCATGGGAAGTACCTCTCATTTGGCCAATGAGGTGGGAAAGGCTAGAGACTAGTAGCAAAGACTGATGGACGCATCAGAACTTGCCGTACTCTCTATCTAGGATGGCACGGTCCAACCACTTAATCTGGGATCAAGTTTAGTGAGGTTTGGGACCTCTGCCTGACTTCAAGTCAGATGAACCAACTTCGGGTTGGTTGGAGACTCTTTGTGAGTCTGATAGAGGTTTCGGACCTCTGGGCTGAATCTGTCAGCCGGGTATGATGTCTTTGTGACTGACCCACTTTTGTTCTGAAATAAAGAGGCCAGCAAAGCAAGTTACGGCGGGATGACGCACGATGTTTGGATTGCACTGGTGGACGGAGTTCTCCCTAGTTGAGAGGGAGTGTTAAAATTGGACAACTAGGTCCAAACTTCGGGTTGTGCTGCTCAGATGACGATCGCAATATTTTTATTGGATTCCTCTTTCGGAGAGGTGTAAGATTGATCTATAGATCATCTCGATCGGATGAGCAGAACATGTACTTTGAATTTATTCCACTTATGTGCTGGGTCGGCCTGGAATAAAATATTGACTTAAATGTCTTAAAGGACATGTCACACACCCCCAAAGATTCCTATATATTGGAGAGACTTGGAGTTCATTTGTAACACATTGGTGTGGAAGAATTCTCTCTCTCTTGATGGCGTTGGAGCTGCGTATTCTTTGTTTGGACTGTTCTGGGGTTATGTGTGACACGCTTGGCTGAATGACCTATTGGAGACTTTGCTGGTAGAAGCATCCTGCTGATCGCCGTAACGCCACCATTTCTTATCTCTGTCTCGGCTTGTCTTCTATCGTCTATTAGTATGTTCTATCTTCTTCAGTATTGTGCCCTAATCTGAAATGGCATAGAACATGACCAGAAATTAACAAAGAAGCTATCCCCGAAGCCCCCCTGGAGCTCCCAAAGCTCATCGTCCAACAGGACCCTCCAAATAGGGTCATTCCACGATTCCAAGATTCTCACGGAAGGTTAGGAACTTGACCTTCCCCAAGGGCTCTGTGAGAATATCCTCGACCTGCTCGTCAGTTCCTATATGATCGAGCCTTACGACGCCTCGCTGTACCATATCCCAGATAAAATGGTACCAGACATCAACATGCTTGGATCGATCGTGGAACACGGGATTCTCTGACAAACGAATCCCCCTCTGGTTATCACAAAGGATAACGGTGGCATCTAGCACATGCTCGAACAACTCATTGAAGAGATTTCGCAACCAAGTGGCTTCACAACAGGCCATACATGTTGCAATGTATTCGGCCTCAGCGGTGCTCAAAGCTATCGACTTCTGCTTCTTTCCCAAAGCAGACCCAAGTGTGAAGTAGTATCCAAATGTGCTTTTGCGACCCACCACACTGCCTGCCCAATCAGCATCAGCATATACATGGAGTCTCAAACTCTCGGTAGTGTATCTCAGCCCATGGTCTATCGTGCCCCATAGATATCTCAAGATTTTCTTGGCACCAACCCAGTGAATGTTATGAGGATCAACCATGTGTTGACTCAAAGTGTTCACTACACAACATACGTCCGGATGGATGTTCCCTAAGAACATCAAGGGCCCCTACGAGTTGACGATACTCGGTAGGATTTGCTAGCACGGGCCCAACAACGTTTCCACTCAACTTTTTAAAGTTGAGCTCCATCGGTGTTGATATGGACTTACAGTCCACCATTCCAAATCTTTCTAGTAGCTTCACAATATATTTTCCTTGAGAGAGGAAAATCTTGCCAAGTCTTTGCCAGACCTCCAGGCCTTGGAAGTAATGCATCAGTCCTAGGTCCTTCATCTCGAACTCGGAAGCGATCTCCCTCTTACACTGATGAATGAGAGGGTCAACACCTGTCAGGAAGAGATCGTCCACATAGAGAACCAGAATGAGAGGCTTTTCTCTATCAACCTTGAAGTAAAGGTTCAGATCAACATTACTTCGACTGAAGCCCAACTTCATCAAGTAGTTATCTATCCTCTTGTACCAAGCCCTGGGGGATTGCTTCAACCCATAGAGGGCTTTCTTCAACCTGCATTCATGCGAGTCTCTATCCTGGACTTCGAACCCCAAAGGTTGCTCCTCATACACCTCTTCCTATATCGAACCATGCAGACAAACAATCTTCACATCCATTTGATGTAGACTCCATCCTTGCGTAGCAATAAGGGAAATAATGGATGGTGGAACATCAGAGCACGAGTGCAAGTGTATCATCATAGACTACACCTTCCTTTTGAGAGAAGTCTCGGGCAACGAATCTTGCCTTGTACTTTTCAACACTTCCATCAGATCCATGCTTGATCTTATAGAGCCATTTCAAGGTGACAACAGCTTTGTCCTTTGGTCTCGGGACCAAATCCCAGACATCATCCTTCATAATGGACTCGTACTCTTTGTGTATGGCATCCTTCCAGACTTGATGCTTTACGGCTTCTTCAAATGATCCAAGCTCAGATTGTACGTTTGTACTCATGGCTGCTAGATACCCCTAGTATCTATTTGACTTCTTGCTTTCACGAAATGTCCCCCTTGTATATATCCCGTTATTCTTGATAGAATCCTGGAGCCATGAGGGTCTTTTCTTCGATCTTTCAGCAATGCCATTTTCTCAAGATCATATACAGTTGAGGTCTCCCTCTTAATGCTAGCTCCTCTGAAAAAGTCATCTATAAGAACATCCTCCCAAGAATTTCATAGGCAGCTTATCAGATGTCTTTGTGATAATTGAGGAATGAAGAAAATCCCCTTGCATGCTTTCCTTCAGCATGACCTTGACATATGCCTTCATGATTATTTGAGAATTCAGGCATCCCAAACACCAGCCTCAGAAAGGGCTTTGTAATCGTAGGTCTGAATTTTACTTACCCACTGTCAAGTATCATAGCCATATATTGTCATACTTTTGTCATATTTCTGTCATACATCTTGGCAGGTATCATACACTGTCATATCACTGATTATAGTGTTGCCATGATATTATCATACACATCACTATTATATTTCACTTGTCCAAAAAGTTCAAATGCTTCTCTGTCCAAGGTTCCAAATACTTGACTGTTCAAGACTCCAAATACGTGATTGTCCAAGGCTCCAAAAACTTCACTGTTCACACTTTCAAAATTATCATTGTTCAAGTATTCAATGTGTAACGACTATCCTTGATCCAAGCTTGACTGTTTGAGCCTCCACAGAGATATAACCGAGTCACTGATGCAACTATACAATGATGTGACAACTCCACAGTTATATTATCCTTCACCGAGGCACCATAGATTCACTACAAAACTGTCACTGCACTTCAGGATTACTGTAGTCATATATAGAACCAAGTCTGAACCGTTTAAGACTTGACACCAAAAGTCTGAGCCTTGGGCTATGGGTGTTTACACTAATTCGAACTGTAGCAGTTGCTCCACAGAATGACACAGATTTGAGTAGGTGTCAAAGCTCCACAGGATCACACAGATTCGAGCTCTTGTAGGTGTCTGAGCTCCACTAGTCAGTTTGAGTTTTAGATTATAAGAGCAGTCCGAAGTCCTGTAGCTTGGTCTGAGGCTGCAATAAGAAAAGTCTGAAGTCCTGTAGCTTTATACTTCATGTACCCTCCACAGGTCTCAAAGGTCTTCACTTCAGGTATCCAAAATTCTTATATATCTCATCCACTATGTGAGGTCTGCTTTTCATGACTGAGTTAACAAGTCCGAGCTCTTGGTGCTTTCTGTGGTTAGGTTTTGTCCCAACAAATGATCTAAATCTTTTGTACACAACCCTTGACACAGGTCACCCAAACAAATTTATCCTTAAGCTCTTTTCTCCTCAGCCTTTAGTTCACGAGTTGTGAACCTTACCTTCTGTGTTATGCACTGAATGATCTACACTGCTTGGATGGATTATAGACTTTACTTTCCAGAAAGCTCAGTTCTATCCATAGTCCGAAATACAAAGTGACCACAGTCCTGAAGATGTCAATGTTTTCCATAGTCTGAAATACACAGTGATCGCACTCCTGAAGATGTCACTGTTCTCCACTATCTGAAATACAGTGACCGCAGTGCTAAAGGTATAATTGTTTTCCACAGTCTGAAATACACAGTCCTAAAGGTGTTCTGAAATGTTTACATAGTCATCAATACAACAGCATTGCATAACTTCAAAGTTATTATCATCATACAATCGCGAAGTACTGAGGCATAGAGCCACAAAAGAATAGACCGAGCACTGTAAGGTAGCCAATCAAGCTCCCCGAAACAGATTTAAACCCAAATCACGGTCTGAAGGTGTTTCTGATTTACCCTTGTTCGAAGTCTGTATACTACTGTAATTTTTCCAGACAAGCCCTCAATGGGTTGCGGCATCCCTTGGGGGGCCTTCTCCTTGTCCACGCTGCCTTCTAAAGGGGCTAAGACCTCCTATCAGCTACGGGTTCCATTCCACACGCTGCAGTTCACATTTTCAGTCTGTTGTTCGAGCCCTCCACTCAATACACAGTCAACAATACAAGCATTCTTTGGCTACGGTCCTCCAAAGTAAAGCACCTCTTTCTCCACGTTGCCCCTTTCTAGGCCTTTCCACCTAGACGCTGCCCTTAAAGGGCCTCTAACTACTAGCTATGGTCTGTGGCCTAGAATAGCAGTTAGCTATGGCTACGGTCCTACCTTAGACACCACCCAAACTGCCTAAAAACAACCTTGTCTTATGCCTCTCTTCCTCGGCCACCTACCCAGCAAACTCAACCCTTAAACAACACCCAAAACAGATCTTAAACCAGTCGCTGTCTCCTACAGCACTCGGCCTCCACTACAGAAATTCCCACGCTGTCCTTAGGCCTCCTTCACACTGTCTTAAGGCTCCTTCTAGTTGTGGCTAGGCTTCTCCAATTTTAGAGATCACTTGAGGATATATTGCCCATACTTCAGATTTGAAGGGAAGGGATCTCCCTCCACGCTGAAGGTTAGGGCACCAACCAACCCCAACAGACCTTAAACAAAGGTCTCCTAACTTGGCCTTCTTAGCAAGGCTACTCGGCCTTCTCCCAGCAGCTCGGTCACCTGAAAATAGTCCTTATCTAGCTGCCCTAGATTCTCAACTAGATGAGCTTTGTCTTCTCCTAGCTCTGATACCATGTTAAATTCTGAAGATGTTCTATGCTAGATGCAAATTTACTTTAAACTTTTAGGGCTCAATGAAAGTAAGATGCAGATAGAACATACCAATAGATCGATGGAAGACAAGCCAAAAAATAGAGATAAAGAATGGTGGCGTTACGGCAATCAACAGGATGCTTCAACTAGCAAAGTCTTCATAAGGTCAGCTTCCCACATGTGTCACACAACCCCAAGACGTTTCATTAAGAATGCTCCACCAAGACGCTGCACCAAGATGCCCTAAACGCAGAACCAAGAACGCTGCTCTATCACCATCCAAGAGAGAAGAAAATGCCTCCACAAATTGTGTGTGTAAAATGAACTCCAAGTCTCTCCAATATATAGGCATCTGTTGGGGTGTGTGACACATCTCTTATGCATGTGGGATAAATCAGGCCAACCTTGCACATGTGGAATAAATTCAAAATACATGTTCTGCTCATCCCATCAAGATGATCTTTAGATCGATATTGCACCTCTCCAAAAGAGGAATCCAATAAAACTATTGGCATCATCATCTGAGCATCACAACATGGAGTTTGGACCTAGTTGCCCAAAATTAACACTCATCCTCATCGCTGCAATAATACCTAGACATTCTTTATGAGATCTTCTTTCTATGGTAGCCCTGCGATCCTCCTACTTTGATGGCACCGGAACATTCTTACTGATGTGGCACCGAATTCTTATTACTGTGGTAGTACTGTGATAAAACTGTGGTAGTTAGCACCTAAACTGTAGTATGTTGGTACCGAATCTGTAGTAGCATGTTAGCACTGAATCTTGTTATAACATTGAACCTCAAAACTAATCCGCAATCATCTTCCTGTGATTACATCGAGTCCTCCTGTGATATCCCAATTTCAAAGATAATCCGAATTAGCTTTTCTGTGATTTCTGCGAAGTCTACACTTGTATTTATAGTTGTTTCCCCTTGACTTAGGCCGACATGATCATTTGAAGAGATGTGTCCTTAGGCCGACATACATTCTTTGATGGAAGTCGATTTGTTGGAGACTTATTTGAAGCTGACTTGAAGACATTGCTGAAGAGGATGACTTGATGGAGGAATCTTTGACCTAATAATAAATGACTTTGACAACAACCTATTTACATGGTTCAAAATCCCAAGATGGGTCAATTTAAATCTGTAATGACTCTATAAACTTAGAATAATCCTAGAATTCCACAATGGGGACTTTGACCTAAATAATATGACCCAAGCATGAAACCCATGCTTTAATAAGTCATTTAATAATAATAAATTCTTTTTGACAAATAATGAAGACTGAACCTAGTTACATTCTTCAATAGGCGCTAGTCCATGCTCAACTCATGCTGCTTTGTCTAGTCAATCGACAAGATTTTTCCAAGAAATCCTTTCCTTCTCCCTATAATGGGAAAAAGTGGGCAAGTTGTGTTGCAAGCCCTGTCTATGTACTCCTGGAGAGGGTTGTCACCTAAAAATGTTGTAGCTTTGTTGGTTGTCGTTGCATATATTTGCACCTCATCAATGGCTAGACCCAAAGAAGGATGCACCACCATCTCCCTCTTGTGACAAGAACTCCATGCTCCTCCGGTCTACCAACCTCATGCAAAACTATCATGTCATACTGTAGCACCCCATGACAACAAGTGTCTGCTAGTACTACAACCCTGCTAGTTGTCTGTGCATTTTTTTGCTCTTCATCAATGGCTAGTCCAAAAGATGATTGCTCATCCTCCTCTATCATGGGCTCAACATGGACCTCCAATTGGCTCTCCACAAAAGGGTCATCATGCATACTTTACATATCCTCCTCCTCAGCCGACTCGTGCACCACCATATGCTGCTCATGTTGAATCGTCACTGGTGACTCATCACCCTGAATGTCTCCCATAGGATCCACTGACTACTCATCATACACACCGGAATATAAAACTGATCTACTGTCAACAACTCCACATGACTGCTCATGCTCCCCATAGGCATCCTCGTATGACCCCAAGGATTCATCCAAAGAAGAGTCCTCATCCTGAAAGTCGAAAGGAATCTCCTCATGCTCTGCCCCTCTCATCTCCTCGTTGTCACTCAAGCATGAATGGTCAGGTCCCCAAGGTTCCTTGCAAATGAAGCAAAGACCTTTCCTCCTCAGCTCATTCGTGTTGCATGGTTGGTCACCACCAATCCTCCACAAGTCCTCTTGGATCAATGGTCTTATGAACAGACCAATGTTCAACTTAACCAAGCTTCGGCTAGTTCATAAGCAGCAGGTGAGACCAATTGTTCTCTCCTCCAAATGGCCAACAATCTAGACTGCAACTCCCTGCAAATGCCCTCATGAAGATAAAATGGACTGCGTCAAGATGGTATATTTTAATGTTGAAAAATTGTTGGAAAATTTGTAGGATCAAGTCATCGCACTCCAGATTAAACATGATGTCATAAGATCTAACCAGGGCCATGACTTCTAGAATCTCAATCGTCTTCCCAAAGATAGTACCTGTTGAGAATTAGGTAGGGCTAGGTTTAATTCAAATTCTCTTCTTGATAATTGCTTGTGAGCTTACTTCTCCTACTTATGTATTCTCTTCTTCACTTATTATGTCTTTCATCAAGTCAATTACCAAAACACACGAAACACGAATATAGGCTCTTCAAGCCAGGGCCAAAGCCTCTCCCTCTTGGAGAGGAAAACCCACAAGAAATTCTTCTTATAGACTTTCAGTTGACAAATACCATGACTATGACTCAGACCCCTGACCTATGTATGCCTCCAAGACCTTGTCACTGCTTCTTCGATGACTCCTTGAGCTGATCCTTCTTTCCTGCACCTTCTTGCACCAATCTGCACTCTCCAAGACACTTGTCACTATTTCTTGATCTCTTGAACCTTCTCTTTTTGGTCCTCCTTTTATTTACTGTTCTGCGCTTGTCACTACAGAGAAACTCGGTCTCTGTTTGGCTTTCAACAGACTTATGTTTCACTCTTCAAGAGATACCTTTACACGACTTCTTTCTGCACTCTTTAACACAGAACACCATCAAATAGTAATACTCCAGATTCAGATCTCAGACTGTAGTGATTGCATGGATATTATCACAGACCAAATTCTGGAAATTACAGTGACACTTTTTGCACTTCCTTCAATTATAATCTTCTCTATTTATATCTTTGTCTCTTCAAATATATACACCGCACTGTGTAACCCACAGTATGCAATTCACACTATAATCTGCACTGTGATACTTGTTCTATTTCCACACTGTAACACGGCGCCTTCTTCGCACTTGTACACAGTCTCTTCTATGAGCTTGAACGAAACTCTTTCTTAGCACTTATTTCAGATATGTATAACCGGAAATATTTCAGATTTTACCTCGCACTTCTTCAGCAGACTTATCTGAAGTTCTTCTCCACAAATGAGTCGCAGACATATATTATATATACATATGGACATACCTTCTTTTGGGCCGACATGAGGGCCTGCTTCTGAGCCGACCTCACTACTAACTTCCAGCCGACTTGTAGAGGATATTTAACGCAGATCTTGAGGAACATTAGTGCCGTGACTTCAAGGCTTATAGGACAAGGTTGTGAGGCATACTAGATTGACTTGACTCTTCATATACATGACTCTTAATTAGTACATTTATGATAAGACGAAAAAACCCTAAAAGACATTAAAAAGAAGTCTTTTGACCTATAATAAAAACCTTGCTTATGAAACCCATGAAGCAAGCAAAACAAAAATACATTTTATTATCTTTGTCTTCTTCATTACATAAATACATAATTACATAGTCAATATGAAGACCGAACCTAGCTACCCTTTCCAACGCTCCCTCTCAACTAAGGAGGTATTCATAATGGTACATGGTCACTTTCAATCTGAAGATTCTCATAAGAAGAATCAGATCGTGTTAATTTTGGACAACTAGGTCCAAACTCCATTTTGTGATGCTCAGATGAATATACCAATATTTTTATTGGATTCCTCTTTCGGAGAGGTGCAAGGTCGATCTAAAGATCATCTTGATCCGATGAGCAGAACATTTATTTTGAATTTATTCAAGATATGTGCAGGTCGGCCTTAAGGTTTTGTGCCCTAACAGTTGTGTCACACACCCTCATTGATGGATATATATTGGTCAACGTTGGAGGACATTTTCACTCATCTCATCCTCACACATTTCTCTCTCCTCATCTGATTGGTTCGATGACCTTGGAGGCTCTTCTCTCCACACGTGGGAAAATTTCAGCAGCAGCACTTTTATGTTTTCAGTCTAGGGTTTCTGTAGCAACTTTGACTAGCGTTGACTTTGGTCAACGCAAGGTCAAACAGACCTGAAACTCTACTTGAATTTCGATTTTCCAAATCCACATTTTTTGGCACTATTCTCGAGGCAAGACGTTGACTTTGACTTTTCTGTGTTGACCTAGTTGTTGTTGCTGTTTGCATTGACCTTTGATTGACAGCATTGACTTTTGAGTTGACTGCTTTGGCTGTCCTAGAGGGCTGTGTGGCATTGCTGGTTGGCTGACCATATTGAGACTTTGCTGGTTGAAGCATCCTGTTGACTGCCGTAATGCACCAACACACTTATATATTTCTGGCTTGTCTTCTGTCGATCTACTGATATGTTCTATCAACATTTTACTTTATTGTTTATGTGATTGTTATCTGATATTGGGATAAAAAGTAAAGTTGCATCAAGCATAGAACATCTACACAAATTTACATGGTATCAGAGCTGAGGTGAAAACAAAGCCCTAGTTTGTAGCAATCACCGGAGAAGAGCATGGGTTCCTCAAACAACAATGGCTTTAGGGCTGATGACAAATTGACTTGTAAGGATGACTTCCATGCTTGGAAGATGACATTGGATCTTATGTTGGAAGACCAAGATGTCATGGACTATGTGTTGGGTGAAATCCAAGAACCTCCATCCACTGCAATAGTTGCTGCCAAATCAAAGTACAAGAAGGGGGAAATCAAAGCAAAGTTGATGATAAGGGACTCAATTCATGAGAGTCTGGTTGCTTACATCTCTGAGCTTGGAACATCCAAGCAGATGTATGATAAGTTGGTCAACATGTTCAAGACCAACAATCCGAATCAAGTCCCATTCTTCAAGAACCAATTGAAGAATCTGAAGAAAGGCAGGGATGAGTCTGTTCAATCATATTTTCTAAAGCTGACTGAGGTCAGGAATAATCTGCTGGCTATTGGGGAGACAATAGCTAATCGAGAGATGGTACTCACCGCACTTGGAGGTCTCTCATCCGAATGACATGTGTTCAACACTACCATTCTCAATAACAATGTGATACCTAACTTTGACGAAGTACTATCAAGATGTGTACAAGAAGAGAGAAGGATGAAGGAATATGAAAATGAAGGAAATGTTGCCTTCGTTGCTCATTCTAGAAAGAAGAACTTTGGTGGTCCAAGGAACAAAGGAAGAGCAGGGGCCCAAGGAAAGAAGGGCAAGTGTTACACTTGTCACAAGCTAGATCACTATGCTAGAGAATGCCCATTCAAGAAGGATTCTCCCGATGATGATGACAACAACAACAACCAGAGGAATGGCAATCAAAGGAACAACAGGTTCAAGGGGAAGAGGAAGGCTCCCTCTGGCGGAAATGGTCAACCTTTCAAAAGGTTGAGAAATTCCAGGTATGAGAAATCAAATGTTGTTGATAAAAGAAATGAATTCATTCTTGTATCTTCCCTCTTTGCTACATCTCCACCCGACACTATGGATGTTTGGTTGATAGATAGTGGTGCCTCAAGGCACATCACTGGGTTCAAGGAAGCACTTTCTGATATGGTTGAAAAGGATACTAATCTGGAAATTATCCTTGGAGATAATACCACATATCCCGTGAAAGGGACAGGGACTGTGACCCTCCACTTGTCTCAAGGTCAAGTCCTCCGCTTGCAAGATGTACTCTATGTACCCGATTTGAAGAACCTTGTGGCTATTTCGGCCATGGAAGACAAAGGTTTCAATGTGGCATTCATTAATCGAAAGGTGCGTATCTGGAAGAAGAGTCTCAAGGAAGCTATCACGATTGGGTTTAGAGTTGATACACTCTACCAGGTTGGAGGAAGTCCATGGGAGCGATGACGTGTGATACTATTCGACAGACGGAACTATGGCAATAGAGGTTTGGACACCTTCACTACAAAGCCCTTCTTGAAGCAAGGAAGGTGGTGACGGGGATGCCCAATTTTTCAAATAATCATGAAGGTGTTTGTCAGGGTTGTGCCGAAGGAAAGCATACGAAGGGACCTTTCCCCCAAAGTGTCACAAAGACATCTGATATCTTGCAACTAGTACATTCTGATCTGTCTGGTATGCTTCTCGTGACATCCTTGGGACGATGTTCTTATTATATGACGTTCATAGATGACTTCTCTCGCAAAACCTGGATATACTTCTTGAAGAAGAAGGATGAGGCTTTCATGTGGTTCCGTACCTTCAAAGCCTTGGTGGAAAATCTGACAGGGAAGAAGATCAAGATATTGAGGACCGATAATGGCACTGAATATGAGACGAACAAGTTGAAGAACTTTTGCAGAGAAGCTGACATCAAGTGGGAGACCACAACTGTCTATACTCTTGAGCAGAATGGCATTGTTGAATGAAAGAATAGGACCATTGTGGAAGGTGCCCATGCCATGCTATGTGATCAGGGTCTACTAAAGTTCTGTGGGGAGAAGCTGCGAACACTATTGTGTACATACAAAACTGATGCCCGCATTTCGCTCTGGACTCCAAAACTCCCGAAGAGGTTTTCTCTGGTAAGAAACTTGACTTCTCACATTTTAGAGCTTTTGGATGTCTTGTTTATTTTCATGTGCCGAAGGAGAAGAGGAGCAAGTTGGATGCTTCTGGGAAAAAGGGAATGTTTGTGGGCTACAGCGAAACTTCGAAGGCCTATAGAGTCTATGTGCCTGGTCAAAGGGAAGTGGAGATATGCCACTATGTTACCTTTGACGAAGATGCTTCCCTGAGGAAAGTAGTCAATCTTTCGAGATCTGAGGAAGATCCTGTAGCAAGGCCTGTCAATCAAGAAGAACCGAAGGATGAGACGATGCCAGATGTTGAAGGACCAATGGACCCGATTTATCCACCTCCTTCAATGAGGAAGAGACCATCATGGCTCAGGGACACTCTCGAGGATGCCGAGGGACTTATAGCCCCAAGGGGGACATTCCGTGAAGCAAGAAGCAGAATAGATACCAAGGGTATCTAGCAGCTATGAGTACTATCGTACAATCTGAGCTTGGATCTTTTGAGGAAGCCGTAAAGCATCAAGTCTGGAAGAATGCTATGCACGAAGAGTATGAGTCCATAATGAAGAATGATGTCTGGGATGTGGTTCCAAGACTGGAGGACAAAGCAGTTATCACCTCGAAATGGCTCGACAAGATCAAGCATGGATCTGATGGAAGTGCTAAAAATTTCGAGGCAAGATTTGTTGCCCATGGCTTCTCTCAAAAGGAAGCATAGACTATGATGGCTTATTTGCACCGGAGGCCCAATATACCACCATCTGATCTATCATAGCCCTTGCTGCTATGCAAGGATGGAATCTTCATCAGATGGATGTGAAGACCGCATTTCTGCATGGTGCAATAAAGGAAGAGGTGTATATGGAGCAACCTCTGGGTTTCGAAATCCAGGATTGGGACACCCATGTCTCCAAGTTGAAGAAAGCCCTTTATGGCTTGAAGCAAGCACCCAGAGCTTGGTACGAGAGGATAGATAGCTACCTGATGAAGTTGGGCTTCACTCGTAGTAATGTTGATCCAAACCTTTACTTCAAGGTTGATAGAGAGAAGCCTCTCATCCTGGTGCTATATGTGGACGACCTCTTCCTGACAGGTGCTGACCCTCTCATTCATCAGTGCAAGAGGGAGCTTGCTGCTGAGTTCGAGATGAAGGACCTAGGACTGATGCATTACTTCCTAGGCCTAGAGGTCTGGTAGAGACCTGGCGAGATTTTCCTTTCTCAAGGAAAATACATTATGAAGCTTCTGGAAAGATTTGGTATGGTGGACTGTAAGTCCGTGTCGACACCGATGGAGCTCAACTTCAACAAGTTGAGTGGCAGCGCTGCTGGGCTCGTGTTAGCAAATCCCACTAAGTATCATCAACTCATAGGGGCCTTGATGTTCTTAGTGAACACCCGTCCGGACGTATGTTTTGCAGTGAACACTTTGAGTCAACATATGGTAGAGCTTCATCACACTCACTAGGTTGGTGCCAAGAATCTGTTGAGATATCTTTGGGGCACGATAAACCATGGGTTGATATACACTGTCAGGAGCGTGACACTCCATGGATATATTGATGCTGATTGGGCTGGCAGTGTGGTGGATCGTATGAGCACATCGGGATGCTGCTTCACACTTGGTTCTGCTTCGATATCATGGATGAGCAGGAAGCAGAAGTCGATGGATTTGAGCACCGCGAAGGCCGAATACATTGTAGCAAGTATGGCCTGTTGTGATGTAGTTTTGTTGCGAAATCTCTTCAGTGAGTTGTTCGGGCATGTGCTAGATACCACTGTGATACTCTGTGATAACTAGAGTGGGATTCGGTTGTTCGAGAATCCCGTGTTCCACAATCGATCTAAGCATATTGATATCAAGTACCACTTTATTCGGGATATGGTACAGCGAGGCGCCGTAAAGCTCGATCATATAGGAACTGATGAGCAGGTCGCGGATATTCTCACAAAGCCCCTGGGGAAGGTCAAGTTCTTAACCTTCTGTGAGAGTCTTGGTATCGTGGAATGACCCTATGCTGAGGGTCCTGTTGGACAATGAGCTCTTGGAGCTCTAAGGGGCTTTGGGGATAGCTTCTCGGAGCTATAAGCAACCACAGGGCTAGGCTTGCCGAACCTTGTTCGTGTGCTTTTGCCCCACCATTATGATGATTGAGTTGGTTCACCTCTCATTCTTTGTGCCCCGTATGCATCCTACCCATTGAGTTCAGGGCTCATGGGAAGTACATCTCATTTGGCCAGTGAGGTGGGAAAAGCTAGAGACTAGTAGCAAAGACTGATGGACGCATCAGAGATTGCTGTACTCTCTATCTAGGATGGCATGGTCCAACCAATTGATCTAGGATCAAGTCTAGTGAGGTTTCGGATCTTCTACTGACTTCGGTTCAGATAAACCAACTTCAGGTTGGTATGAGACTCTTTCTGAGTCCTATAGAGGTTTCAGACATCTGGGCTAATTCTGTCAGCCGCGAATGATGTCTTTGTGACTGACCCACTTTTGTTCTTAAATAAAGAAGACAACAAAGCAAGTTACGACGGGATGAAGCACGATGTTTGGATTGCACAAGTGGATGAAGTTCTCCCTAGTTGAGAGGGAGTTTTAATTTTGGACAACTAGGTCCAAACTCCATGTTGTGATGCTCAGATGAAGATACCAATATTTTTATTCGATTCCTCTTTCGGAGAGGTGCAAGATCGATCTAAAGATCATCTTGATCCGATGAGCAGAACATTTATTTTGAATTTATTCAAGATATGTGCAAGTTGGCCTTAAGGTTTTGTGCCCTTGAAGCCCTAGCAGTCGTGTCACACACCCTCATTGATGGATATAAATAGGTCAACGTTGGAGGTCTTTTTCACTCATCCATCCGCACACATACTCTCTCATCATCTGATTGGTTCGATCACTTGGAGGCTCTTCTTCATCCACACGTGGGAAAACACAACAAAGAGAAACTTCTGTTTTCAACCTAGGGTTTTCAGCGCAGAGTTGACAAGCATTGACTTTGGTCATCGCATGGTCAAACTGACCCAAATTTGTCCCAGAATTTCGATTTCTGCAGTCTGTGTTTATTGGCACAAAAATTGAGGTTGGACGTTGACTTTGACCAGGCTACGTTGACTTTTTGCTGTTGCTGTTTTGCGTTGACCGTTGATCGCCATAACGTACCAACACACATATATTTTTGGCTTGTCTTCTGTTGATCTACTGGTATGCTCTATTAGCATTTTACTTTCTTGTTTATGTGATTGCTGGTTGATATCGGGGATAAAAAGTACAATTGCATCAAGCATAGGCCCATTTTGCAGACTTGGAGATAGGCCCGCGGGGCATGTAACAGGCTAAATCATACCAAATTTCACAAAACAAAATTAAAAAAGTTCAAAATTTTAATTTAATTTATGAATCATGATTCAAAATCTAATTTAATTTAAAATTTTAATTTAATCATACATCATTTTTTTGTTAATTATAAATTTGTAATTCGGCCACTCAGATGGCATTTGGGATGTTGCGGGCCCGCGTGGGCTTGATTCAGAGCTGCATAAGGCTTTTTGTGGTCCCGAGACAGGCTTGTAGGGGCTTGCAATAGCTTGAGTGCAACCTTGTAACAAATTAAAAATAATATTATATATATATATGTATATTTTTTTTCCAAAATGAACCGATTAGCTCATAATGTGTAGCTTGCTCTGTGTGATCAGTGTTGGATGCTGAGTTGATTGAAGTGAAGGCATTGTTGATTGTCATTGTAGTATCGGGATCATGAAGTAACTGACCCCTCAATAATTAGAGGCACTTTTTAACAGAAAATAGGGCGGGAATGGAAACTATTGATCGTGAAAATAAATTATGTTGGGTTTGTCAAGTCACCCGAGTTACGATGAGTCATGCTAAGTAAGGTCGAGGGAGGTTAGTTAGGCGTGTTATAGATGTTAGGGGCTGGGTATGGCTTAGTGGCTCGTTTGGTAGCCGACTCAGCCATACTCGACCCACTCAACGAGTAATCACTGAGTCGTGCTACATTGGTACAAATATACCATGGATCCAAAGGAAGGCCCTTCTCACCAACATAATCAAGCCATATATATGACTACAAAATTTGCTTAAGCCATCAAATTGGGCCTTGCTAGGGAACTAGCTAGAGACATAATAGACATATGAAGCTTGAGGAATGTGTCCAACAATAGTTGATTTCCCAACAAAAGGGAATTCCTTGTGATGTCAAACATAAAGTTGGCTCTAAAGCTTCCAAAGACACGATTCCCGCAAATACATTAGCAAGTTGCAACAAACCCACCCCAAAATGAATACCCAAATACCTCACAATGACGCAGGGTGAAATATATGTACATGATACATGAATCTAAGTTGGTGGTGAATCCGGCCCAATCATCCAAATATTTGTCTTTTGTTCATTGACGACAACATCAAAAGTGGAGCAAAATGTATCGAAGCATGTAAGGGCCTCATCGACTAAACTTACTCAACTCTCATGGAGAGGAGAGAAGCATCTACAAAATGGGATCAACCATATTTGAATCATTTGGGAGCAGGATGCCTCAAACTATTTGCAATAACAAGTAACCTAGAGCATTCGCTAGCAACACATACATGTAAGGAGTTAAGGGACACATATGATGGGTGAACCGATGTAGGAAAGTCCATTGGGACAGGGCATTATTGTTGGTAACAAAGGTCAAAGCACTGGTGAAGAGGATATTCACCATGGCAATACATAGTGTTCCAATACCAGAACAAGTCCAACATCTTCGAAATGAAAGACTAATGAACCCAGTTGCATGAACATTGTTGTAACGTAGGAATCCCCAAGTCTGCTCCATGCTTCTACGTGAGCATCCAAATCCCTCTGTGATGTATGGGCTGCAATCCCCTCCTCCTAAATGCCAAACTCCTCAAACAATACATGACGTTCTCCATGCAAGCAGCCTCCTCCATGTGGGTAGTATCTATGTAGAATGTCAGCAAGCTGTCTGTAGATCTCCAACTCTCCAAGGAAGAATGCTAAGCAAGCATATCCTACTGAGGTCAAGCAACCATTGATAAGTCACCTTGAATGTGCAAATCCAGTATGCACCATCTAGGGGCTAATTCAATGTTACTAGAGTCATAATTGGCAAATATTTGGTGAGGAAAAAGAGCAAAGTTTATGAATCAGATTGGGAAGAGATTATGAACAAATTGGCAAATACAAAAAAAGGATATACACATTTTGAATTAAAAAAAGCATTTTTCATTGATATTCAAGAAAGCCATGTGCATACAATGCAATGTGTCAATAGATGTCCAAAATTTCATAGATGAATAGGTATCTCATATATAATATGAGCGCAAACTCCAAGCCAAAACCTGGAAGCGTATGCATATATAAGTTAGCAAAGTATTTAACGCTGAATTCCGATACTAATTAGTAAAACAAATAAGTTTCTCCCATGCCTTCATCTACTTGACCCTCAAGGTTCTCCAAGTCCTCAAGGACAAAAAGAGGAGCCTCCTCTGATTGTAGCCAATCAGATGAAGAAGGATCTAGTTCTGCCTCTTCCCAGTTCTGGTCAATAGCTGAATGTTCCAAACCTGTCATCATCATGATGCATTGAAATGTGAATTAAACTTTAAAGTTTTACACTTCAAATTGAAATGATTAAAACTTACATCAATCATAAATTGAGCTAAGTCTCGTGTTTCTTTTTCTGTCACCATTAATTGCTTGTTGCAAAGCTGAAGATTGTAATGGACAAAAACAAGGTCATTTAGGTGCTTTTGTGTTGGTTGTACTTCTTGGAATGTATTTTCTCAAACGTGCTTGAGTTGCACTCACAAGCTGAAGCATTGAGGGTCTGATTTAAAATTCTAATGAAAAATCTCTTAAGATTTGGCATATCACTGCCATAGTTTTGCCACCAAAGATCTAGCAAATGGCAAGGGTTAAAGAATTGAGATTGAAGATGATAAAAAGTAATCAAGATAACTAAATTTAATAAAACATTGAACAAACAAAATAAAGAAAATTTAGTGAATTTTGATTCAGTCTTCTAGGGTAATCAGCAATATTTCAGTTGTTTCACTAATAGCACTGGTATGGGAAAGAATGTGGCTTTAATTTTCTTGATGAGGGATGCACCTTTCGATGCTTGTCATAAGCCCTCTACTAAACTCCCCATCCTCACTAAATTTGGTCTTATAATAAAAAATATGTTGGATTTAAAAAGTATCCAGCATCATGTAAGGGAGAATGCATATCCCTATCCCAACGCTCGTCAATATTTATCCCAAAGAATTATATATTTGGCCTCCTCAGCCATATATCTTCTTTTAACGAGCTGTTTGGTGAGAATCGAGATCCATGACCTCATAACTGTAACCATACCAGGTTTATCTCTGTCAATAATCCTGAATGATCAAAGTCAGTTGCGAAACATTTTAATTTTGATATAAACAAAATTTGAAAATTAAGTGAGGTTTGGCTTGGAAGTTAAACATTGAAAAAGTCAAAGAGCAAGTGACTCCATCACAACAATAATCTGATCAACATGTTTCCAGAAACTATCATTAAACACGAGAAACAATTTCAATGTCTTCAAGGGTTTTGAGATGTTTAGATGCCATCCACTAGTCCCAAGAACATTCTCTTGAGACTTACCTTCTGCTTAACCATGAGTTCTCATGGTGTTGAGGACATTTGTGTGATTGTAAATGTATGGTAATGTATTTTTCCTTATCCACAACCCCTCGTATCCAAGGAAGTTGTACCAATTTCCTTGAGTATTAAATCTATGCATTGTGCAGCACAAGAGGTCCAAAATATAGTGGGGTGCCTAAGTTCAAAAAGTCTAGCAACAGGCATATAATTAGCTGTATTATCGGCAACAATTTGTACATTAATTTTTTCTTGAACTTTGTAAACAACTTCCTCCATCATTTTACAAATCAGTTGGGCACTATTAACTTTGTCTGAAGCATCCACTAATCTGAGAAACATTGTTCCCTTTGGACAAGATACGAGGAAATTGACCAAATTTCTGTTCTGCTCATCTGTCTATCCATCACTCATGATGGTGCACACTGTTTCTGCCCATGATGGACGAAGATCAACAAGTATAAGGTGGGCATCATCAACACTTTCTAATAGGAAATCTGTCAGAAGGCTCTCAGATGTATGGGCTGTTCCTCTCATCTGTCTATCCATCACCCATGATGGTGCACACTGTTTCTGCCCATGATGGACGAAGATTAACAAGTACAAGGTGGACATCATCAACACTTTCTAATAGGAAATCTGTCAGAAGGCTCTCAGATGCATGGGCTTTCAATGTCTGAACTGCAATAGCAACTGCAATCAATCATAGGCTGCCAGTAAGGGCTTCTAGCACAGTGGAAAGGGATGTTACAACAGTACCAAAATTAGCAATGGCTTTCCTTGCTTGACTATGGACTATCCTTTTTCAACATGTTTCATCCGAGCTAGGTGGTGCACTGGGTTGTTTGTGGGGAGAAAAAAAGGTGTACATTTACATTTCTAGTGCTCAAATTTGTAAGAATGTGGGGAGGAGGAGGTGGGATTTGGAGGCATGTGTGGGGTATGGAAACATGGACCTGGCATTGAGGATTCAACAGAGGGAGGGGACAAGGCTGTATTAGAAGAAGTTTGTCGACCCAGAATATTTTCCATTTCTGCATTTATTCTTGATTTCTTGGATTTAAGCTCAGTCATGCAATCAATGACCAAGCTGGACTGGGGTTTAACATCTTGTGAAACACTTTTGCTAGGAACAAAGGTATGTCAGGGAATCTGGGCGAGGTGGTGTTTACAAGTGCTAGCACTACATTCTCCTTTACACAATTTACATAGATGATTAATTGAACCAGAAATCTTTTCACAGTAAGCCCATGCAACCTTTCACCATTGGCATTTTCACTTTTGAATTTGGACCTTGGTCTAGTGTTTGCTGCTAACTGTCTAATCCCCAGGGTTCACTTACAAGATGCAATGAAGGCTGTAGGTTATAACCTGTTTGAAGCTTAAAACCCTTCGAAAAATAAAATAATGAAACCGAAACAAATTACCTAAATAGCTAAAATAAAAATCCAAAAAAATCCAAAAAAATTCCCAAATAATAAACAGCAGTTAAGAAACAATGAATGCAGCCTGTAAAAGTGCCTTTGAAAGTTGAAAAGAGGCTAAAACAGGTCTGTAATGGTCACTGAATAAAACCATGGTGTTTTTTGATGCCCCAGATGTCCAACAGCATCGGTGGATGGTCTTATACAGATTACTTTTCCTCCTGTAGCACTGTTGGTCACTGTTTGTCACTTGGCAGAGGGGAAACAAGCTTGAATGGATTGGCAACAAAGACTGGAAACCCAGAACTGTTCCTTTTAAAAGGCAAAATGGGGCCCACCCAATTCAAATTGCAAGTCAAAGTTGCTAATCCAAGTTCAAATCTTGAGTTTGACTTATTCAGCTGGGTTAATCTCGATCAATGTGAGTTTGACTTGGAAAGGTGTAAATTGGCTCATTTGAGAGCTGATCCAATTCAAATTCGTGATTTTCTTATTGGACTGGGCTAATCATACACCTTGTACCCTAAATTTCATGAAGCATTGCAAACACTCTTAAACACTCTTGGATTAACCGTGAAAGCTAGCAGGTTCCACAGGGTGAAATGATAAATTATGTTATTTTGAAATGTAGGAGTGTTACGGGGATATAATAAGAAGTTTCATTGGGAGGATGAAAGGCAGGGAGGCATATTGTGTGATAAAATGTAGGAAGAAATTTGTGATCACTGATGGTTGATCAATCTATTGATTACAAATAATTTCATCAAAACCTCTCTTATTCTAGAATCTAAGTTACATATAGATGAAGTGCAGCACAAGCGGAAAGTTTTAAGTTGTAAGTAGGAGGTTCCAGAGGGTGAAATAATAAAATAAGTTATTTGTAATTTTAGGAGTGTTAGGGGGGATAGAACTATCAAGTTTCACTGGGAGGATGAAAGGAAGGGAGACATATTGTGTGATCAAATCTAGGAAGAAATTGTGATCACTGATGATTGGTGAATCCAATAATTACTCATATTTCACCAAATATCCTTATTGTAGAATCTAAGTTACATATAGATAAGGTGCAGCACAAGAGGGAAGTTTAAGTTGTGACTGTGCAGTAGATTATAGTGACTGATTTCACCAAACTTGCTAACATTGGTTATCACTATCCCAAGATAGTTTTATGGCTTTCCCCTTTGGCTATTTGACATGGTTCATTTGTCCACAGGCTTCGATAATTGGTTGGTAATGCTAAAAATTACATGGAAGGGTAAACAGCATGAAAACATGATCTTGTCTTGCCAATATTTAAGGCATGAGATCCCGAGGAACAATTATAGAAGGGAAATATGAGTGATGTCTCTTCATTTTTATCACAGATCTGCAGGATAATAAACTATGCACAATGGCATGTTGTCCTTGAGCAATTTTCAAAGTATTGAGCTATAGATTTTCCATCATTTTGGAATTACTTACATACCTTTTTGTTGGTGAGCATAGATGTTCAAGGGTTTTCATTAGTAAGCTACGTTTAAGGGGTTTATGACAACTATTCAAAAGGGAATAAGTGACAATAATTACAAGTCTTGGGATTTGATTGTTTGGATCAAGAATGTATGTTGGAATTATTGTTCTTGGAAAAATGAAAGAAACATGTGTATTTGTAGATATCATTTGTGTTACAAGGCTAATATAAAAAACAAGTAGCCATAAAACAATGTCTGACCTGTAGTGAGCCCTTTGCTACTGCTTGATGGTAAATGAGGTGTTAACTGCTTATATTAAGTTGTGAGTGATGTAGGATGCCATCTTTGAATTTTAAATTGATATAGTAATTGGCATTTGACATCTGGCATTTATATCTGTTTGGTTTGATTGGTTTTGGGGACAGAGCTTGAGTGATCTAAACCCTGAAACTCTACAACTAAATACCCTAAATCAGAGAATATTAAATGCAGATATGCAATTAAAGATTTCAGCCCAGCAAGCAGATTCTTGAATCTGTGAACTAGTTTTCAAAATTAACACTCTAAACTTGTGAAAGAGATTTAGTCCTGTAGGCCAAGTGGGAAATGGAGAAGATGGAAAGGCTAAAAATCAGCGAGGTAATCTCAGATTAATATGCTGATTAAAGGAATCCCGAGTATAAATCAATAAAATGAAGAGACTAATTGTGATGTGAATTGATCTCACTCGCTAATAAA
This sequence comes from Pinus albicaulis, assembly GCA_034641835.2. Lineage (NCBI taxonomy): Eukaryota > Viridiplantae > Streptophyta > Pinopsida > Pinales > Pinaceae > Pinus > Pinus albicaulis. Next base: position 44,719 of record JAXQQM020092638.1, on the reverse strand, counting down.
GTCTTCATAGACCAGACTGACTTTTTTCTAAAAGTCAAATATGTCAAATTACATAGTTCTAAAACAATTTTAGATTAAGGACTGATCCAAGGAACTAAAGTGGACTTAGACTAATTCTCTGTTGATGTTTTGTGTAGCATTGGGAGGTATTTCTGCATCCCAAGAGGCCTCCCAAGTCGGCCTAGGAAAATTATGGAAATAAAAAAATTAAAATTCTACTTTCTGACCATCATGTAGGCTCAAAATGGTCAAGTCAGCCCCACTATGAAAGGGTGTGACCCTTGTTGACTCTTAAATTGTACAGCTAAGGCACAACACTCAGAGTAGGGGCTGTAACTTATTCCCTCTCACTCTGTTTAGACTCTCTCGTAGCTAAGTCAAGGGGGGTAGTTCCTAATGGATGAAACTAGTGGATTAAACTTGTTGGAACAAATCTAGGAGATATGAGGGCAAGGCAATTATTATTAGTCTAACTTGATTATTAATTAGAGCAAGTTTAAGAGTTTACGAGCAATGTTTTAAAATGGATTTAATTAGGATCAATGAGACAAATATAAGTTTAAATATGATAGACCAGTTCCTTAACAATGATCAATAGAAATTTAGAGACTTGCAAGTAAATAGATGTTCAAGTTACAATAACAACAATGTTGCAAGAAGTGTTGGAAATGACACAATATTAAATATGTGCAAATAAAAATAAATTGCACCACAAAAATAACTTGTACTTCAAGAAAATGCTCAAGATAATAATGACAATGTAGATAGACGATGAACAATATAATCAAAGATGAGTACAAGGACAATATTGCAAGGAAAATATAATGCTCACAATGATAATTATGCCAGAAGAGATGAAAAATTAGAAGGATGAGATGCAAATCTAACTAGGTGAAATGCAAGACCTTGGTTGATTTTAATTAAAATGCCTAATCTAGTTGAGGACCCTCTCCTCAATTGTTTTGATACTAGTCTTAATCAAGGTTGTAGAAAGAAGGTACGAGGAAGAAAGCTACGGTTTTATTAATGATACCTCCTCTTGCTTCTAACAACCCAAGTGCCTCTGTTCCTACACGGGATTTCGTGTAAGAGAATTTCAAGGTCACTTGTTTTAACTGTTGAATAAGGGTCTAGCCTCTCAAATTAGATGAAGAAGGTGGCCCTAAAACTGTCTATACAACCAAGCTTAATCTTGGAGGTAAATTTTAGGATGCCGATCTAAAATCTAAGGTGCGAATGCAAATGCTTGTGCAGTATGTAATTAGATTACTTCAATGAGATTACAATTTCACGAAGATGCTTCAAAAAGATAAATAACCAACTCACTTATGATTTAAATACACTTGTGAGCACAAGATGAGCAACTAAGAACAATGATTAATGAAGCAAGGCCAATATTACTCAATGAAGCAATAACAACATGACAACTAGGATTAGATGAATTAGTGGAAACACAAAATGCCTTTAAACAATAATTTTCTTGAGAAATTATTTACTTATTTAGTCAATTGAACAAGTAAATAATTTTCAATGAGACCACAATTATTGGATGGTAGATGAGACTGCTAACAATGATTAGGAAGACTACTTTAGATCATAAACAACAATTGATACAAGACAATAAGTATTCAAATGCGATTTGATCAGGTAGCAATGAAAAAAAATGCAAGTTAAAAACAATGATGCAGGTTAGTGAAAACTACTCTAGAAAAATGCAAGAAAGAAAGGAGTTTGTCACCAACACAAGAAATGGCTCTTCCAAAGAGGAGATAAGGATACCAAGGGGTGGGCCCCAAGCTCGCTCTGGAAAATGATTTTATTAAAATCACAAAATTTCTGCCTTAGACAAATGAAGAAGTTTAATATCCCTAAGGAGGGCTTACAAAATAATAATCTTCAAATGCAAATACCCTATGACAATATGGAAAAGAGAAAATTTAAAATGATATAGTAATATTTCATAATGAAAATTTTGTACCAATGAATTCCCCTGTTACCCCAGATATCAATGAGAAAACATTTTATAACGATTAAAAGTGAAACGATTTTCCCAAGTTAAAATTCGCTCCAAAATAATTCCAACCAAACTTGATGAGGGTTATGAAACCTTGAAGGGGGCATTTACAAAACGAAAAATTTAAACACCCCCTCCCCAAAGTATTAATGAGGGAAATTTTTTAATAATATCTTTATAATATTTGGGGGTTGTGGGCTTACATAATAATTTTGGCCGACCTTGACAATTTGCACATGTGTGAGAAATAAATTTAAAATCCAACTTCTGCTCATCCAAACAAGATGAACTTTAGATCAATCTTACACCTCTCCTAAAGAGGAATCCAACAAAAATATCATCTCCATCATATGAGTAGTGAAAAGTGGATTTTGGCCCTAATTGCCAAATTTAATACTCCCTCTCAGCTAGGGAGAACTCCACATGTCAATCCATCTGTTGACCTGTGCAATCCTGTCATCTTGTGGCATCAAGTACCATCATGTCCACTTGTGTCATTCTGTTGTCTCTGTACTCTGTCGGCTCTGCTTCGCTGTATGAATAAATAATGAAAAATATTTGATCGAGAGTGAGTCACAAGACCTTGCCACTCTCTAGTGACTCAAAATTAGTTTAGAGGTAAAAACCTTGGCCAGATGAGAGGTACTTCCCATGAGTCCCAAACTAGATGGGTAGGATGCATGCGGGGCATAGATCAAGATAGGGTGAACCGACTCAATATCATAATGGTGGGGAAATGGCACACCAACAAGGTAATGCGAACTGAGCCCTGTGGTTGCTTCTAGGTCCAGGAAGCAATCCCCAAGCCCCCTGGAGCTCCCAGAGCTCTTAGGACCCTCATAAGAGTGTTTATCCACGATTCCAAGCTTCTCATGGAAGGCTAAGAATTTGACCTTCCCAGGGGCTTCGTGAGAAGATTTGCGACCTGCTCATCAGTCCCAATGTGATGGAGCCTTACGACACCTCGCTGTACCATATCTCGAATAAAGTGGTACCTGATATCAATATGCTTGGAGCGGTCATGGAACACGAGATTCTCTGAAGTCGAATCCCACTTTGGTTGTCGCAAAGGATCACGGTGGTATCCAACACATGCCCAAACAACTCATTGAAGAGCTTCCTCCACCAAACAGCATCACAACAGGCCACAGTTGTTGTAATGTATTCGGCCTTGACGGTGCTCAAAGCAACAGATTTCTGCTTCCTACTTATCCAAAAGATCGAAGCATAACCTAGAGTGAAGCAACATTCAGATGTGCTCTTACGATCCACCACACTTCCTTCCCAATCAACATCAGTATATCTAATCCAGGAGGATCCTCAAAATGCTCAAAATTCAACAGTCCTAGATGCTCATGAAACCAATGCCAAGTCGAAGAGCTCGTCGCGTTGATTCCGGTGGTATATTCTGTTTTCAAAATAGCCTTCGTATGAGGGAGAAAATGCACTCTAAAGTTTTTCTCCAACAGGGAAAAACTGGGCCAGAGCAGGCCACGTGGCAGTTTCAGAACGGGGCACGTGGCAGTGTCACAACTTGGCACATGGCAATCAAGTGAAACCAGGCGCAGGTCAAACTTTCAAGTGCGGTTCGAACCCACGACCTTCATAGAAGCACTACAAAACTTTACCATTAGCTCACGAGTTCATTTGTTAATACAAAAGCACATATATGTATTTAAAGTTTATTTAAATGGCAATTGGGGGGGAGGGTTGGCGGAGCTCGCCATATGCAGCGGCCCCGCTAAACCCAAAGATTGTTTTAATGCGCCACCAAACATAGCGTTCAAACCATGTGGCACCACGGCGCAAAGTCTCCAGTCTCACAACATGGCACATGGCAGTCAAGTCAAACCAGGCGCAGGTCAAACTTCCAAGTGCAGTTCGAACCCATGACCTCCATAGAAGCACTACAAAACTTTGCCATTAGCTCACAAGTTCATTTGTTAATACAAAGGTGCATATATGTATTTAAAGTTTATTTAAATGGCAATTGGGGGGAAGGTTGGCGGACATATCCGGCGGCCCTGCTAAACCCAAAGATTGTTTTAATGCACCACCAAACATAGCGTTCAAAACATGTGGCACCACGGTGTAAAGTCTCCGGTCTCACAGCATGGCACATGGCAGTGAAGTCAAACCAGGCGTAGGTCAAACTTCCAAGTGCGATTCGAACCCATGACCTCCGTAGAACACTACAAAACTTTACCATTAGCTCACGAGTTCATTTGTTAATACAAAGGCGCATATATGTATTTAAAGTTTATTTAAATGGCAATTGGGGGGAAGGGTTGGCAGAGTTTGCCATGTCTGGCGGCCCTGCTAAACCCAAAGATTGTTTTAATGCGCCATCAAACATAGTGTTCAAACCATGTGGCACCACGGTGCAAAGTCTCCGACTCGGCGAGCAACAAACCTTTGTTATAAACTATATTCCAAAGTGATATGCCACGAGTTGCAATATCGTATCACTGCTGGTATAATTACAAAGGTTCTGAAGCATTTGATTCAGATGGCGTAGAGTATGTTTAAACTATTTGTTAAAAATATATGATATGAACCATATGTTACCAATCTTTGGTGTCAGTTCTAATGTTTAAACGCCACGAGGATTTGTCTGTTCATTGTGTTGGTATGTTAAAACTTTGGATAAGATCCAGATATTACGTGGCACGGGGTTATAGGGATTTAATACCATATATTGTAATATTGTTCCAACGTTTTACTATGTATTGCTATGTGGTTACAAACCAATCCCGAGAGGTCTGCTAGTTTGGCCCCGGGACCTTCCGTGGACATTATAAAAGGACTAACTAGTGTGCTCAAGGCAAGGAGTGGTAATATGAAGCTTAGGAACTTGTGTTATTTGTGCCTGTAAATGCCTTTTGAGGCATAACTTGGTCAATATTGGGCCTTTTTGAGATCTGTAAGTTGCATTGGGAAGCTGAGGCAAAGAGCTATCAGTTGACAATAGCCATTGATACTTGTGTGCACATTTCAGAATGGTGAATTTGATGTAAAGAGACTATATGAGCATTTTCAATACAACGGACGCCCATTGGAAGCAAACCTTGAGATGTAGTCTTGGAGGGACGAACTTCGTCATCAAGTTTTTTGTGTTTTATTTTTATTCTCTACTGTTCATGCTTAATTTCATATTTCAAGTTTTATGTTTAAGGCACTTGAAAATCAATTTCTCTTGTTCATTCACTTAAAAGCAACCTTGGTTAATATTTGGAGAAAATTTGCAAATAGTCAGTTCCGTTGTTTTTGGATCAATATCCTTGGACTTCTCTCGGCAGTGTATCTCAGCCCATGGTTGATTGTGCCCTAGAGATATCTCAAGAGATTGTTGGCACTAATACAATGAATGTGATGAGGCCCGACCATGTATTGACTCAACGCGTTCACTGCAAAACATATGTCCGGACAAGAGTTCACTAAGAACATCAGGGCTCCTACGAGTTGAAGATATTCGATAGGATTTCCCAAATCGGGCCCAAAAACACTTCCACACAACTTCTTAAAGTTGAGTTCCATCGGAGTGGTCACGGACTTGCAGTCCATCGTCCCAAATCTTTCCAGCAATCTCACAATATATTTTCCTTGAGAAAGGAAAATCTGACTTGGCTTTTGCCAGACCTCGAGGCCTAGGAAGTAGTGCATCAGTCCTAGGTCCTTCATCTCAAACTCAGAAGCTAGCTCCCTCTTACATTGATGAATAAGAGGGTCAACACCTGTCAAGAAGAGATCGTTCACATAGAGAACCAGAATGAGAGGCTTGTCATTATCAACCTTAAAGTAAATGTTTGGATCAACATCACTTCGAGTAAAGCCCAACTTCATCAAGTAGCTATCGATCCTCTCATACCAAGCCTGGGGGCTTTCTTCAACTTGCATCTGTGTGGATCTCTATCTGGAACTTTGAACCCTAGAGGTTGTTCCACATAAACCTCTTCCTTGATCAAACCATGTAAGAAGGCAGTCTTGACATCCATTTGATGTAGACTCCAACCTTGCGATGCAATAAGGGCAATGGTCTCACGCATGGTGGTGTAGCGAGCAACAGGAGCAAATATTTCATCATAATCTATTCCTTCTTTCCGCGAGAAGCCTTAGGCAACAAATCTTGCCTTGAATTTTTCAGCACCTCCATCGGTGCCATGCTTGATCTTGTAGAGCCATTTCGAGGTGGCAACAGATTTGTCCTTCGGTCTAGGGATCACGTCCTAGACATCATTTTTCATGATCAACTCATATTCTTCGTTCATTGCATCCTTCCAAACTTGGTGCTTCATGGCTTCTTCAAACGTTCTAGGCTCAAATTGTACAATGGTGCTCATGTCTACTAAGTACTTTCGGTACATATTCGACTTCTTACTTTCACGGAATGTTCCCCTTGGAGGAATATGTCTCTTGGCATCTTCTCAAGTGTCTCTAAGCCATGCCGGTCTTCTTTTATCTAAAGAAGGTGGATATATAGGATCCATCAGACCTTTGGCATCGGGCATCTGTTCATCCTTTGGTTCTTCTTGCTTTCCTACTTCTTCTTTGTGTTCCTTTGAGATATGAAGATCTCTAACCTCCCTAAGGGCAACATCTTTGTCAAAGGTGACATCATGACATATCTCCACTTCTCTTTTACTAGGCACATAGATTCTATATGCCTTCGAAGTTTCACTGTTGCCCACAAGCGTTGTCGTCTTTCCAGAAACATCCAATTTGTTTCTCTTTTCTTCCGACACATGAAAATATACTGGACTTCCAAAAATTCTAAAATGAGAAACATCAGGTTTCTTACCAGTGAAGACTTCTTTGGGATATTTGGAGTCCAATGCTTGATGAGGGCATCTATTTTGAACATACATAACGGTGTTGGGAACTTCTCCCCAGCTGAACTTCAGAAGACCTTGGTCATGAAGCATGGGACGGACAACTTCAAGAATGGTTCTATTCTTTCTTTCGGCCACTCCATTTTGTTCAGGAATATATGCACTAGTGGTCTCCCTCTTAATGCCAGCGTCCCTGCAATAGTCATTGAGTTCATTCCATTATTGGTCCTCAAAATTTTGACTTCTTGCCTGTTTGATTTTCAACCAAGGTCTTGAAGGTGTGGAACCATTTGAATGCTTCGTCCTTTTTCCTCAAGAAGTATATCCATGTCTTGCGGGAGAAGTCATCTATAAAAGTGACATAATATAAGCATCATTCCAAGGATGTTACAGGCAACATACCAGATATATCAGAATGAATCAATTGTAGAACATCAGAAGTCTTGGAGTTACTTGAGGGGAATGGTCCCCTTGTATGCTTTCCTTCGGCACAACCAGGCATACACCTTCATGATCATCTTTGAAATCGGGCAAACTTGTGACCACCTTCCTTGCTTTGGGAAGTGTTTTATAATGAAGGTGTGCAAACGTCCGGTCATGGCTGCTAATGGATGTCCTCCAACTTGATGGAGTGTATCGACCTTGAAACCAAGAGTGAATGCTTCTTTGAAATTCTTCTTCCAAATGCGTACCTTTCCATCGATGAATGCCACCTTGAATCCTTTGTCTTCCATTGTTGAGATAGAAACTAGATTCTTCTTCAAGTCAAGTACTTACAACACCTCTTGCAAACAAAGGACTTGCCCTTGATTTAGATAAAGGGTCATAGTCCTAGTCCGTTTCACGGGATAGGTGCCATTGTCTCCAAGGATAATTTCCAAATTTGTATCCTTTTCAATCAAATCAGAGAGGGCCTCTTTATATTTAGTGAAGTGCATTGAGGCACCACTATCAATCAACCAATTATACAGGGCGTCGGGAGGAGATGCAACAGAGAGGGTAGATATAAGAGTATATGTATTTTTCTTGTTATCAACAACATTAGATTCATCATACTTGGAGTTCCTTGACCTCTTGAAAGGTTGACCATTTCCATTTCCATTTCAATTTCGATCAGAGGGAGCCTTTCTCTTTCCTTTGATGTCGAACCGGTTGTTCCTTTGATGTCCATTCCCCCTGAAGTTGTTATTGTTGTTGTAGTCATCATTTCGAGGAGAGTCCCTTTTATTGGGACACTCGCTAGCATAGTGACCAAACCTATTACAATTGTAACATCTACCCTTCCTTCCTTTGGGACTCGCTCTTCCTTGTCCTTGATTTCTCAGATGAACATTATTCTTCTTCTTTGCATGAGCGGTGAAGGCAGTAGGTTCACTTCTATTTCCATTTGAGGGTTTGTCTCTCTCCATCATCCTTGTTTCCTCTTGAGTGCATCTCGTCAACAATTCATCAAAGTCGAGAATTATATTATTATTGAGAATAGATGTATTGAATAGATACCATGTCCGAGAAGACCTCCAAGCGCAATGAGAGTGAGCTCTCGGTCAACTATGACCTCTCCAATTGATAAGAAATCATTCTTGATTTCGGTGAGCCTCATGAAATAGGATTGGATGGACTCTCTTCTATCCATCTTGATATCCTTCAACTTGTTCTTCAAAAAGAGAATTTGATTAGCATTGCTATCCCTGAACATGCTAACCAACTTATCATACATCTCTTTAGATGCGCCCAACACGGAGATATAAGCAACTAAGTGCTTGTTAATATAATCCCTTGTGATCTTCTTCGCCTTGAGTTCTCCTTTCTTGTACTTTGTTTTAGTGACAACTAGTGTATTTGATGGAGGCTCAATGATCTTTCCCTGCACATAATCCATAACATCTAATTCCTCCAATGTCAGATCCAAGGACATTTTCGAAGCATGATAATCAGACTTATCATTGAGCTTGTCATTAGATTTGAAGTATGATAAGGAAGCCATTGACCCTTGCCCTTGTCTAATCAACCTTCAGTTATTGCTTGTCGCACTATTAATTTTAGTTAACGATGGTATGTTCTATGCTTAGAGAAATTTACTTCTATCTTTCTTATTAGCCCATTTCAATTTCCTGTTTAGCAATCACATTAACATTGAAAGTAAATGTTGATAGAACATAAACAAATAACTAGAGGACAAGCCAAGACCAGTGGACACAATAAGTTGGCGGATGCCAGTAGAGAGAGAAAGTACAATTTACAACAGTCAATAGGATGGCCTAGCCAACGCTGGTCAAAACCAGCAATATTCCTCTCGACGAAGCTTAGTCAAACCTAGTCAAACTCAACATCAAAGAATAGTCAAAGTCAACCCAAAACAGTTCTGAATTACTTGGTCAAAGCTAGTCAACGCACTGGTCAAGTCTACCGTCAACACTGCAGTCAAGCTGTCCAGATTTCCTCGGATTTTGTGCCATTGAACTCGGCTTCCAAAAATTGTATTTCTACCCAAAGATCGAAGTGAAAGTGTGAGAGTTGACGCAAAGTCAATGTTGCTGCAAAAGCCCTAAAACAATCCGAAAATTATAGCAACGCTTTCACACGTGCAGAGGAGAGATAATGTCTCCTTGAGCCTGTATAAACCAATGAGAAGGAGAGATAATGTGAGATGAGATGATTATCAATTGAAGTTTGAGTCCCACCTTTTTATATCAATCAATGAGGGGTTGTGACACATCTTTTGTGGCTTGTGAGCCTACATAACAATTTTGACCGACCTTGACAATTTGCACATGTGTGAGAAATAAATTCAAAATCCAACTTCTGCGCATCCAAACAAGATGCTCTTTAGTTCAATCTTGCACCTATCCGAAAGAGGGATCCAACAAAAATATCATCTCCATCATATGAACAATGCAAAGTGGAGTTTGGCCCTAGTTGCCAATTTTAACAACTAAAGCTTTCAGCCTCTATAGGTACCATCAGGCTTACTTAATAATCATCAACCCAGGGAACTAGGTGCACATCCCACCTGATGCCACCCTCTTTACCAGAGATCAAAATAAAGTGTCAACTCGATGTCTTTCCAGGCAATGCTTCACTTTGAAGGCCTCAACAAGAAATCTCTCTCGATCAAACTAATCGGTAACCATCATGGTTATCAAACCTTCGAGAGATATACCTATACATACACAATCCCAATCAGTGTTACATTTTCAAATATACATCATTTAAAACAAACTTCCAGGGTCTCGATGTTGCTCTTCAACTTATCACAGTAGGGCTATCGGTTGAATTTTTGAGAGAAGATTCCTTTTCCTACTTCCTATGTAGCAACATATCTTTCAGAATGTATTCTCGAATCAAAACCTATGTTATGCCCTCCGTCTCAACCAGGGAGATTTCTTTTATCCAGGCTCCCTCTTAATGTAAGGAAATTAACTTCTTCCTTCGGTGTTGGAGAATCTTTCATGGTTTCCATCCTTATTGTCATGCTTAACGTATCATCTTTTTTTATGGACATATTCACCAACTTGAATATGATGTACCTGCACAATTTCAGACAACAAGTACAACCAACACTATAGAAGCATGAAGTTAGTCATAACGAAAACTTATAATAGTGGAAGCATTAGACTTTACAAACATAATCAACAAGAGACTATACTTCAATACTTCAACTTCTAGCCTAGGTTTTACTACAAACCTTAAATCACATCAGCAACTCAATCAAGATGGTAGAAGTTAAGTTTTGCCATATGGTGATCCCTAGAAATAAGCCAAAAGAAAAAGTATCTAATAACTTTCAGAATTCACAAGTTAGATTTCCTACTAGGATTTTATGTAAACCCTAGATTTCATACATGAGCTTTAACAACCAAAACAATCATAACATGAATAGCTTCTACTAGGGTTCGATGTAAACTCTAGATTTCTATTTACAAATTCTCAACAATCATTAGATAGATTCATAGATTCCAGATGGTTGTACATACTAGAGAATTTAACTACTACTATGGTTTAGCTGCAAATCCCTATATTTTCTAAGCAACATCATCCTAGAATTTCAAACTCGGACTAGGGCTTATTTCCAAACCCTAGTACTTATGGCCATTAGTAATTAGGTCAACACACATATCTAGGAAATCATTGTTAAACATGAGCATTTCATATGTCAGGAAATATTAATACATTAGACATATATCAATCAAGCTAGGGTTTCTACAGAATGGACAAATACCTAGGGTTTGATCCCTAGGAGCTTACTATAAAGAGAAGAGTATTGCTTATAAACCCAACCAAACCCAAAGAATTTAGGATTTTAGTTCATACTATAGAAAAACCCTTCTCTATCAACACTTCAAGGGTTCAAGATTTCGGACAACATTATTTCAACCATAACAAGTTGGAATTTTCATGATCATACCAAGATCCCAAACATGACATCATTATAATAGTAATTACTTCATCAATAGCCCTAAGTAGATTTAGGGCTTCACAAATTAATAGTGTACCCTTAGGTTAGGGTGAACCTTTTGAGGGTTTTTATACAAACAATCAAAGATATAAGGTGGGTAGATTTATCAGATGATGAGTCACCCCAAACAAGAATATTTAAGATTCAGGAGAGCTAAGATAGAACAACTGTTAGTAATGTAAAATGGATATGCCAAAGAGAATCCCAAAGCTTTATGATCTAAGACATACCTTTGTTTCTTGACAAACCCTTTTAACTCCAATGCTTTGTCTTGTGAGGCTTTCTTTCTTAATCCTCGAGGCCTTCTCTCATGATCTTTGAGCATTCAACAAGTTGTTTCCTAGATAAGGAAATAGAGGTAGAAAGCTGATTAGTATTTAAATATAATCAGAATTCAAACAAGTATATGAAACCAAAACTGAGAGGGAATGTGATACTTATCTTGAGGAGTTGTTGTGGGCTCCCTCCAAAGCTTCGAGGGGTACCTAAAACTTGTAAAACAAGAAAATGTCTTTTCCAAAAATATGTTAAACCTACAAATGAATATAAAATATAAAAATGAAATATCTAAAGCTAAGATCAAAACGACTTAGTAGTGTAAGTCCCTCATGTCAGTTCTTCGGGTTTCACTCTCTTGGGAGATGCTTCCTTAGCTACATTTGCATGGTCTCTTTCTCTGTTCTTGTTTCTAGAGTTTTTGGGACACTGACTTCTATGGTGACCCATTTTATGACAATGATAGCATTTTAGCATGCCCAAAGAGATAAAGAATTGTCAATGAGGGGTTCTTCCTTGACACTAAACTCAGAAAGGGGAAAGGGATCAAGGTCACTTGAGATCATATGAGAATAGGTGTGGGAATCACCCCCAAAATGATGAACAAGAGAAGAAGGAAAAGGGGAGGGTGGAGTGTTGTATCCAACATGCTTTTCTTCCCCAAAATCATAATCTAAAAGCTATGGGGATTTGAATATAGGATCATACTTGGGGAGCAGTGAGAGCCTTACCGATTTCCTTGGTATCAAAGATTGGGCCTCTCCTAAAAGGAGAATTGATCACTTCCAACTGCCCCTCTTTATGCAAGGGAAAATAAAATTTCTCCTTCCCAAGGGCATTGATGGATATGACATCATAAATAATGCTCGAGAGAAATGGATGACCAATCTCAGCCTCATCCTCCTTGTCGGTGTCGTAAATGGGAGTACAATCAAATTGAGGACCAACAATTGCCCATTTCTCATTTTCAATATGCAAGTAATCTCCAATGTCATATTGTAAGGGGCTAATGGGATCACCTTCCTCAAGGTTCTCAGAAGGAGAGTCAGCAGGAGTAATATCCTGGAGAAAGGTAAGGTTAGTCTCAACGTCATCCTTCCCAACACGTGTTCTCAAAATCATCCTTTTCGTCATGTCGGCCCAAGGAAGACTCATCATACTGAACCTTACTTAGATTTTCAATGTCTTGACGATGCTCAATGAAGGTGTCCTCGTGGATGCTTAATGTGGGGTATACTTGAAAATCTCTAAGAAGGCCATCTATGAACTGCTCAATAGATGAGATGTTTCTTAGGTTCATGATCATGCAGCCATGAGTTATGACCATTGAGAGATCCCATGAATAACAACATAAGGACATCTTGGTGAACAACCTCCTCCCTTGAAGCATGTGCATTAAATCTTTCTACATGGCCAATTGCGAAGAGTGGATCACCATCAGACATTAGCGCCCCATGTACCATCCTTCTTGTGACATGAGTAGGGTGCCTAGGGACGCTAGCGATGTCCAAAGCGGGAAATTTATCAAAGAAAGGCAACCTATTTGAGATATGCGTGAAGAATATGTAGGGGTCACCATGGTTAATTTAAATATGCCTGGAAAAATGCTTTTTTTCTTCCTACAAGCATCGACTTTAAAGTTCAATGAAGAACTAAGGCTTCGTTCTTCCAATGGAGTTGCCAACAATGTTATGTCAATATGTCATATGGGGAACAAAACACACGTCTCGTGTCCCCGACAACAATGCCAGAAATGTTACCACTCAAACTAGCAGGGGCTCTAAATGGGGTCGTTTGAGGGATACTACTAGATGAAGGGCAACAAATGGAGCAATAACGCATTGTCACCTTGGCAAATGCTCCCTTCTCTTTACGGATTTTCACCGATGGGAGGAGACTCGATATGATAAGGACCACTAGATGAGTAGATGATGAAAGGGTGAGGGCTGACCCTAGGGGCCTATTCGTGAGAGAGTCTCAAATATGTAGCTTGCTTGCCTTGGAAGGCAGGGTTGAAGGCTTTCGAGGAAGGGCTCAATGGGAATTTCAAGGTTAAGGTTTAAGTAATGTATCTTATAATGGAAGCCCTTAAACTCTAAAATTGTTGTGGAGGCTTGGATTCCAAGTGGTCCTTGAAGAATCATTGGATCCAGAGGGTAGGTTAAGGGGCTAGAGTCTAGCAGATAGTGATGTGCTTGATCTATTCTTGTGGGGAAAGGGATCAAAGAATGATTTTTTCAAAAAACAAGGTGAGGATCCCAATGATGTCTTTGGCATAAGGAAACCAGGGCAAAGATTTGGTCTTGAGGCTAGGGCTTGAGGTATCTCACAATCCGACCGTCGGAATTGCTTCAAAATTTGTGGGTGCCTAGGAGAAATCCCAACGTAGATAATTCCAAGAGATCGATCTTTTCTTGTGGATGGTTTGTAAGATAAATGAGCCCTAGGTGATCTATGGGGCAAGACTTCGAAAAGAAAAGGTGAAGGAGGAGAATAATATGGATTGATCGCCTTTATGGTGGACGAGTGCCTAGTCCTTTGGGGAGATTTCAGAGTCACGAGTTATAATGACTATGGACATTGAGTTTTCTATGTCAAGAATGCCTTAAAGACAACTTCACAAACCATTAGGGTAACAACAAAAGCAACTTCAAGAACTTTATACTTCGTTTTGAAAAATTAATGGTTTATCAAGTTCAAATTCAGTAAAGAAACATCTCTAGGAATATTCTTTCATAATACATGGACCATACATTGTGCGTCACTATCTAGAAACTCAATTTCCACAACTTCGCAATAATGGATGCAACAAATTAGCCTTAGTACAACGAAAATCTATCAGCAATTTATGTGACAAAACTAAAGAGAAAAATAACATTAAGTGTACCTAATGTGTTAAGAGTATATCCAACCACTTGTCATTTGCCAATTAAGAAGCTCCAAGACAAAACTAAAATTATCCAAACTTCAAAATTCATTCCATGCTCCAAAATTTCGTCCTCCAAAAAAGATAACGACGTTCTCTAGTGAGATACAAGTCCAACCAAGTGATGATGCTAAAATGAATCCTCATCACTTGTATTTATACACTCCTATGGAGTTTGATTTAGCTAATTGAGCCTACATTAGCCCTTGAAATAAATTAATGTGCAAAATAACTAACTTTTGGTGACAAGCCCACCAAACTAGCTCATAAACAAAATAATAAGCCTTTCAAGAGTTCAAATGATGAATAATACATGTTGTTGGGTCCTCTAACAAGCCTGATGAAGTCCATAAGTGCCATAATGATGAATAGGGCTCCCAAAAGCGATGGACAAGGGGTTGGCCCCTTGTTTTCCAAACAATAAACTCGCGTTGCTCCTAGTCGGTGCGGGGGCACACAAATAACCTCATGGGTTTCCAAGTAAGTCGAAGATGCCTGTAGACCATCTGCAAGGGCTTAAATGATGGTGTAAGTGATGCCACATCAACATACAAGTCCTGGGTCATCTGCCAAGTGCATGGTACAACTATGGGGTTGGTTGGGCATGGTGAACTAGAGGCATCTTCCTTGTCCGATAGGTGAATCTTGAGCAATCTTTGAAAAACTTTGGTGATCCATGGAGTGTTGTCTACTGTTGTGAGGCCCATGGTTCTCTACACACACCCTACATGTGCCAATATAGCCCTCTCGAGAGTTAGGACACCGTATAGGGAGACCAAACTCAAAATGGAAACCATCTGCAATCCTGCATAAGATCCAATGCATCCTCGAGCCTTCCAACACTACAAGTCATTAAAATAATCGCGTAAAAGAGCTTAGAAACCATGGACAACAGGTGGACACTCCATAATGGCATGCCCTTCCATAGTTGGCTTTGGCATGTGCTAATGTCTCCAAGCTCTAAAGGGGGTTAACCAAGTACCTTATTAGGTGGTTTCTACCTTTGGAGGGGATAGTATGTGCAAGGTAAATCCTTCAAATCGTGGTGGCATGTGATAAAGAATTGAATGGAATAGGGGATGAAAGGGGCAATCCTGGGCCACAGATCGGGGTAAAAGGGTAGATGGAAAAATGGAAGCTTGCACTTGGGTATATAATGTATAGGAGGGAGGAATCATGGTACATGAGGTGCCTCAACCCTAATTTTTCCACCCTTTTTTATATGGCCTTTGCTTTTTATGACTTTTCTTTGATTAACTGCTCGAGACAAAGGATAAGAGTATGATGTGTAAGGTATAGCAGTGGATACTCCTTTTAAGGTAGGGCGGTTCATTGCCCACCAGTGGTTGGGACAATCATGGGTTCTTGAATGATAAAGGGGGCTCATCTAGGGCATATAGGAACCAGGGTGATGGTCATGGGGATGAGGTAGAGCTCATGCATTTGGCTTTTGCCCATGCGCTAAATGTGTTCACCCCGGCCATATTTTTTATTTTGTGGTACGGTTATGCTTTTATCTTTTCTTTTCAGCTACATCAATCCCTAGGGCATCGTTTCAGGTCCGACCCAAGGTGTGGGCAAGGGGAAGGGGAGGCTAACCCTGTGTGGATCCAGTGGAGGAATGTGGACCCAGGTGGGAAAGATGATGGATGGGGTTATAATAAACATAAGGGGAGTGATATATGCGGATGGGGAAGCGAGACTGTGAAAATTTCTAGATTTAAGCCATCAGAAATCCTGGTACAATTAACTGATTTGCATTTCCTACTTGTGTTCTTCAATTGACAAGTGATTTACAGAATTATTCAGTAAATATTAATGCAAATACTCTGCAGCCTACACTAATATACAGATCAAGTACTAAAAAATAAGATGAGGCAATCACACAAAGGACACGCTTATTTTTGGACCAAACGTCCCCAGAAAATCCCAATGTAGGAAAATCGGTGCCACAGATCTAGGGTTTTTATTATTGAGCAACAATTTTCTGAGTACAATCTTTGGATGCCTTGCTAAATATCCAATATAGAGACTTCACGACAGATAGATAAAATAGTGAGTTTTACCTCACACTGCAAGTCTCGGTTGATTTGTATCCGAACTGGCGAAACCCCAACTCACTCTGCGTTGTTTTTGTGCAGTAGATACATAGTCTTGCATGGGGATGGCTGAGGAATGCGTCACCCCTTCTCTGAATCGATTTGTTTCTCGGAAAATTGAGTTTCAACCCTCCTGACTCAGAAACCTTGATCTCTAGAAAATCTCGGAATGTCCCTTGGAAACACTGCGCAGTCCCTACGTGGGCCTGCATCACCCCTTTTGGGGATTACGTCACATCTCCTGGTGGCTGCGCTGCTTCCTCTGTTGTCACTGTTGCCTCTTTGCTCTGTAGTCTTGGTCCTTCGACCAATCACTGCTTCTGCCCCCTCACTGCTGTTGAATCACTCGGATCTTATCTTTGTTCGAGCACTGCTCTGTCAGAAGAATTCAATCTCCATTTTTCACTCACTGTGTGTATTCACCAATTGACCCTCAAGCCTTCCTTTATACTTTTCTTCTTGAGAAATCAACAACCATGTTCAAATCTTTAATCAACGACTAAGATTAAAACAAACTTGATCCTCGTCACTTAGAAGCTTCTCACCAACATTTACATTAATTCACTTCAATTATTTTAATTTCCTAAGTTTTAATGTAGGCTCTATTAAAAATAATTAATTTTTTGAATAACATGCACTTTGGGTGGAATTTCTCCAAACGATTTTTGGGCCTTGGAGATGTGTTCTAGCCCCTCCACAAAATTTCAGAGCTAGAGCACATCCGATGCTACCCAAAAATCAACACTCCCTATTAACGAGGAATGTGCTCTAGCAACACTTCTCACCAGAAGCATCACCTTGATCCACGACATCGGTCCTCTGCACTGCTGATGCTCGGCCTACTGCTCCTCATCCACTGTGCTGCGCCAATCTGTACTGCTGCCCATGACTCTGCCATTGTCATTGCTGCATCTGTACTGCAACTCCCTCTCAAAATGCTGCATCATGCTGCCCATAGCATTGCCACTGCTAACTGCTGCACTGCAACTTAGTTGCTGAGAGTTGAGCAACGGAAAGGCATCCCAAATCCTAACATACTAGTCAGTCTGGATGCACTTCGATGCTGAAGCTTCCTCTGCTGCTAATTTGTGGTGACCTTTTGATGCTATTGTGCTGCTGCTGCTTTGCACTGCTTTGCACTGCGTTGCACCACTGTACATTGCGCTGCTGCTGCTGCCTTTGCTTTGCGTTGCTTCAGACTTTTGTGCTTTAGCACTGCCATTGTTGCTCCATCATCCATCGCACCAAATGACTCTCATCGTTTTGCTACTGTCATTAAGGGCTTTTGTTTGGGCACCTCAAAGATCCTGCTCATTGTCATGTCTGTAGCTCCAATCTACAACTCCACATCACCCTACTTCTTAGGTGTGTGAACACTCATGGGCCATGGCACATCCATCGTCATCTTCCTCATTAGACTGAGCTAGAGCAACCTTCGAGTCAGACTTCTCTTCTTTTCCCTTCTTCTTTAGAGGGCACTGCGTGGCGAAATGTCCCATTTCTCCACATCTGAAGCATCTGACTTTTGAGAGGTTCGTTTTCTTCTGACCATGCTGCCCTTATTGTCCCTTTGATGCGAGAGCCACATCTTCCTCTTCCTCCTTAACTTTGATCCCTTTAGCGCTACTTCCTCTCTTGGTCCATTGTCTGATCTCTTCTTGTTGAAGAGATACCCACATCTCTTCCCAACTAGGAAGAGTAGCCCTGCCCAAAATGCTTTGGACAAAGGTTCCCTAGTCTTAAGTGACTGCATTTAGGGAAGTCCTGACCATAAATCCAACATCTGGTGTAGCCCCTACAAAAGCTAGTTGATCTCAAATCCCTTGCAATCTGATAAGGAAGGGATCAATTTCTTCTCCCTTTTGCATTTGAAACAATCTTAGCTGATTCACAACCAACATCTTCCGCTGGACGAAAGATCCCTCTTACAATGTGGTCAAGGCCACCAACATTTCCCTTGTTGTGTTCTTCTTAGCAGTATGTGGGATCACATGGTCCTTGATTCTGTCCATGATCATGCACCTCGTTTTCGCTTAAGCCTACTCGTACTTTGAGAGGATCAACATCTACCGGAACAACAAGCGTGTTCAAGGCATGATCCTTGATGCTATGTTCATCCAAAACTGCTAGGATCGTGGCCTTCTAGTTGACAAAGTTGGATGCTCCATTAATCCTGCCCTGATCCCTCAGTCCACTTGCGGCCATCTCTTGCTGTTGCCCCAGCAAAAACTCGAATCTTGATTTCTTTGGCGCTAGAAATCCAGCAAGGAACAAGCTCCCTCTGAATCTCGATTTCCTTCACGGAAATCCTTCTGCCAACAAATGTTGAAGCACTTCTCTCTGATCTCTCTTTGCTGTTGCTCGACATTGGATCTAGACTTCTCGACAAGAAATCTTCTGAGGAATTGATTCCCTCTACTTAGCTTCTACCCCTCTAGACATTGTTTTGCACCAACAAAATCAACATTCCACCATCAACTTCAGATAAAAATCTGCACTGCACCTCCAACCACGACAATCGGAAAAATGAGACTCAATAGCCTTTGCGCTGGCCCAACAACCATTGCGCTGCCTTGTGCAGGTACAACGTCACCATAGCAGTCTGACACAAGCTCTGCCTGAACCTTCCTCGGTGACTGTGTGAACCTTCCTCGGTGACTGTGTGAACCTTCCTCTAGCTCTCTAGCCTAGAACTATGCTGTCTCTTGGGACAACTGCTTTCCTTCAACAAACTTTCTTCTGTCCTTTCGGTTATGGCTTCGATCCTCCTTGATCCTCAATCACTCTGATACCATGTGAGAATTTCCGAATCTAAGCCAACATAAATCTTACTACAATTAACTGATTTGCATTTCCTACTTGTGTTCTTCAATTAGCAAATTATTTACATAATTATTTAGTAAATATTAATGCAAATACTTTGCAGCCTACACCAAATATACAAATCAAGTACTGAAAAATAAGATGACACAATCACACAAAGGACACACTTATTTTTGGACTAAACCTCCCTGGAAAAACCCAATGCGGGAAAATCGGTGCAACAAATCTAGGGGTTTTTATTATGAAGCAATAATTTTCTGAGTACAATCTTTGGGTGCCTTATTGGCTATCTAGTACAGAGAATTCACAATAGACACAAAATATTGAGTTTTCCCTCACACTGCAAGTCTCGCATGATCCAGATCTAAATTGTTGAAACCCGAACTCCCTCAGCGTTGCCTCTGCGTAGTATATGCGCAGGCCTATGTGGGGATGGCTGAGGACTGCGTCGCCCCTTCTCTGAATCGATTTGCCTTTCGAAAAATTGAGTTTCAGCCCTCCTGACTCAGAAACCCAGATCTCTAGCAAAACTCGGACTGTCCCTTGGAAACAATGGGCAGTCCTTGTGTGAGCCCTGCGTGGGCCTGTGTTGCCCCTTTTGGGGACTTCGTCACCTCTCCTGGTGGTTGCGCTGCTTCCTCTGCTGTCACTTCTGCCTCTCTGCTGTGTACTCTTGGTCCTCTGACGAATAACTGGTTTTGCCTCTGACTACTGCTGAATCACTTAGATCTTATCTTCGTCCCAACACCGCTCCGTCAGAAGAATTCGATCTCCGGATTCAGTCACTGTGTGTATCCACCAACTGGCGCTCAAGTCTTCCATTTATACTCTTCCTATTGAGAAATCAACGACTGTGATCAAATCTTAAGTCAATGACTAAGATTAAAACAAACTTGATCCTCGTCACTTAATAGCTTCTCACCCAATGAGCTTCCTGTTGAGAATTTCTCTAAACGATTTCTGTGTCTTGGAGATCTCATGTGTTGTATCCCCTCCACAAAATTTCAGAGCTAGAGCACATCCGATGTTACCCAAAAATCAACAGGGACCACACAATCAAAATTGGGTTTCGCATCTAGTATCACCTGAAAACCCAAGCTCAGTAAAAGAGATCCCACGTGACTAAGATCCAAGGGTAACATCCAAAAGAGTTCTAGGGACAGAAGCACATACCTGGCCCACTCTTCGCGCCTAATTCCTCCATTAGTCCATGCACGTAAGTGTCCATGATAAGCATACTGCAATACTCAGTTACCAAATGACAAGGCATACCCCTTTAGGTTCAGGAGGCCCACCTTCAAACATACAACCATGACAGATGAGTGAGGGACCACATGGCTGGCTCAGGTGGCAGAGAAATGGCACGATGAGTTTGATGGTGGCTGCAAAGCGCTGCTGGTTGCCGTCTGAGGACCATCTTGGAGAAAGTTTTCTCCTAGTGATATCACCCACAAAATGGTGAGTAACAGGACCCACAAATTTTCTTCAACCAACTTGTCCAAGAAAATTAATTTTCTTGAAAATAATTCTCTTCTGGTCACATCGAATTTGTTTTGGGTTTTTCTGCCTTGGAATTGAGTTTGTCAAATTTAATTCTTCTCAGGGAAATACCACCTTCAAAAATTCGTTTTTAAAGGAGAGAATTTTATTTTCTCTCAATTTTATTTTTTTGACTATTTTTTGGCTAATATTTTGCTAGAAAACCAAAAATAAAAATAATTTGAGGGGAAAGACATAATTTCAACCCTCAAAAGGTGTCTAAAAACAAAGTTGAGGTGTAGAGGTTCTAATTATCAGTACTCTAACCTCTTCAACTTTTGCAAACATTCATTTTACAATTTACATCCAAATAATTATTAAATTTCCAACCAGTAGGAAGAAATTTTAATAATTAAAAATAGACACTTAGACTTAACCAAATTTTGCTAGACTAAAAACATGATATAATATGATAATTACATAGACTCAATAACATTAGGACTCACGTAAGATCTTACCATCAAAACATACTAGTTTTGGGAGATGCATGGGAGAAAAACTCTAGCTATTATTTGGGTTTTAAAACATGAATAATTGGCGGAGGGTAAAAAAACTCCCTGGAGGAAACTCTTTGCTAAGGGTCAAAGGCTACCTAGATGTTTTTATATGGCTTCATAATCATACTAGAGTCATTTTTACAATGATGGCCCACAAGGTTGAAAAATTTGGCTTACATTTTTTTTGACCAAAACGCTAAAAGATGATGATGATCTTTGGCTCTGTTTGATTGCTCGAACATGATGGAATGCTTTGAAAAATGTGTACTGCTATAGGGTAGTTGACACAGAGTGGTCAACAATCCTTCGTCAAAATTCACCTATATTGAAAAGTATATCTAGTATATATACACAATGTGACGCTTCCACTTTGACCAATTCGTATCATCACATATCCTTTTCTATTTCAGCCACGTGTGAAGTTAAAGAAGATTCTTGGAGGTTTGACTGAGCTAGTTCTTTAATATTTGACCAAGTTTGACTTGCAGTTTGATTGAAATTTTAGGGTCAGTTTGACCGTAGAACATGCTGAATTTGACCAGAGAAACACATTGATTTTGACCATAGAAGAGGATTGTTTAACCACAGGTTTAACGTCTGAGTTGACTACAAGAATCAAGTAAAGGAGATTAGTTGATTGGGTTGAAAGTTGACCAAAATTGACTATTTGTGTGGTTTAACCAACATTGGCTGACTGGTAGTTTGACCAGTTTGACTAGTGTTTGCACTTGGATTTTGGCACATATTTCTAGACAATTTTTTTGAATTGTAAACCTTGTTGAAGAATAATTTCTAGTTGGTGGGTTTTCTCCCAAGTTTGGATATCCCAGGGTAAATTTGTTGTCTCTATTGTGCATGCTTGTCTCTTTATGATCTTACTGCTTTCGCTGCATTACTATTGATATTTTCTGTGTATAATTGCTCAGTGATATCAATGGCATGAGATAAATTAATTGAAGATCATTAGGTAGTAATTGTCAGATCAGAAAATCGTTTTCTATTGTGCATCGTTGTAGAAAATTCAACATGGTATTAAAGCCTTGTTAAAAGAGCAACCGTTGATGTCAGTGTGAGGAGCAATGAGATGTGACTTCTCTTGCGTAAGGTTCATCATGTGAGAGAAAGATGAAGCCTAAAGGAAGCCACAAATCTCAAGAGGAAAGTTGTAGCCTAAGAAGAAAGGGATTATTGTCTTTGGAGGTATTTTTTCTCAGTGAGTCCGAGTTGTGTTTTGTAGTGGAGATGGTTACCATGATTTCGGTTCAAGTTGTGGAATGGTTTGATTTGAGCAAGTAAAGGTTGGTACAAGCCCTAGAAGAGGGCAAAGGACCTCAAAAGTAAGTTTAGGTTTGATTGAAATTGGGCAGGGTTTGGTCAAGGTGAACCATGTGTGTTTTCTTCTATATGTAGGGTAGCCGCTGAGCCTATTGAGGCTGGTTGCAAGCTGACTGTACCCTTGGAGCAAGGACAAAGTAGGAACAAATAGGCAGAGGGCCTCATAGTCAAAGAAGTGAAGCATAACCTGGCCGAGGAACAATTGTTAGGGGTTGAGCGCTGGTTGAGTCAGTTGGAAGACATCAGAGGTGAAGACAAGGAGAGGGTTGCTAATAGAGGGATGGAAAGTGAAGGCAAGAAGTGGCTAAGAATAAGGTGTAACATGCAGGTTTTATATTGTAGGCTAAAGGAGTAGCGTACCTGTGAGTAGTAGTTGACAATGATCAAAAGGAGGCAAAGGAAAACATGGTGCAAAAGTTGGAAGAATTAGGCTTTGTAAACCCTAGAGAAGACTTGAAGTGTTGGATGCATACTTGGCTCATCTCCTTGAAAACATATAGAATGCAAGTGGAAGATCCAAGGGTAGACTTTTTGTTGATACTAACTTGGTTTTGAGCCTTTGGTGTGGCTAGATAGCTTGATGAATGGCTTGTTAAGGTTCTTCTGCAGAATGAAGAAACCCCAACCATTATCGTTCATGCAAGGAAAAAGAGAGGAAAACAATATGCATCAACAATTGATGTTGAGGACGAGGATGAGCATCCATCCCAGAAGGAGACAAAGGAATCTAAGATTGCAGATGGATATCAATGATTTGTGTAAGGAGGCAATGATGAAGAAGGAGTTGACAATTTCTTACAACCCTTGACAATTTAATTCTTAATCAAAAGACGAGTACTTCATATCTTTCTCTCTTGATTACTATATAATTATTTAAAATTTTCATTCCTTTGTTAGCCTCTTGTCTTTGTATTTTTGCTTGGTTATGTTAGTTTGTGTAACTCGGACATTTGTTCCAGTCTCTATGGTGTCTAAGAGGCTAGGGAACATATTTTTCTCTAATACACAAAATTGGTTTCGTGAGAAAAAGTCCTGATTAGATTTAATTAAGCAATTAATTAAATTTTCCTAACTTGGGGAAATAGCTTAATTAATCAATATTAATTTGGGAAAATAGATTTTTCTCTAGAGACTTCCAAAAAAGTCACTTGATGGAGTCAAGATGATTTGAACCATTAATTTAGATTAGATCATGGCCGCTGATTGCTCATCATGAGATTATAAGAGCAAATTGATGGGGTTGGAGAGACACACTTGAGCAACTCAACTTACGTAACTGCAGAGATAGCAAGGGTGTAGTTGAAGCAGAGGGAGACATCGATAGTAAGGGTTTCAACAAAGATTTGGGAGGATATTTTCGTAGAGGATTTCCAAATATTTTCGAGTGCCTCAGTGACAGGAAAGGAGGCAGATTTTATCTATAAGGAGGTGAAAATAGTAGCGATAGTTAGCTAGTTTACCCAGTGAGAATAACTGGAGTAGTATTTCCATTTCTAGTAGCCGGAAGAATTCTCGGGGGAGGTGCGACTAGTTGCAGGAAGCAATTTAACTTGCATGGACATTTTCTCAGAGGACGTGCGGATTTTCTAGAGTGCACATTTCTTTGTAGTAGTGCCAGTGCCGGAGAAGAATGTGAGTTTGTTGGAGTCGGTCAACTTGGTTTGTAGAGGAGAATTTTTGTCTCTAGATTATTTTTCCAGAGGAGATTTTTACTTGCCGGAGCTTTGCCATCATTAGGCAAGCAATTATAATTTCTCCACTGGTTTTCCCCATGTTGGGGTTTTTCTATGGACTTTTGTCGAAAAATATTGGTGTCTACTAATCTTGTGTGTGCATTACTTTCTCAGTTCCAGTGTTTAAATTTTTGAAGTTGCATGTGTTTTATTCAGCATTTGCTACTAACAATTTGCAGTTGGCAAAAAATCTAAAAAGATAGGAGAATAATAACTAGAAATTGCAACAGTAATTAAAAATTTCACATGGTATCAGAGTGAATATGAGGGTAGAAGCTAGATTTGTGTAGGCACGTGAAGGGAAAGCAGATGACGGTTAATCCCTAGTTCGTACTCTTCAATTTATTTCTCCAATTATACCAGTTCGTAGATTTTCCATAGATGGCCGCAACAAGATTGAGAGATCAGGACATGTTGGATGGAGCCTCAAACATTGGAGTCTAGAAGGAGAGGATGCTATTCCTATTGAACGAGTATGTTTTGAAGGACTTTGCTACAACAGTTATTGCTGTGCCAATAGATCCCATTCAGTTTCATGAGTATAGGAGGGACAATGCGAAGGCTAAGAGGATGATTCTTGACGTAGTAAGGGATCATATTGTTCCACATATCACAGAGAAAGGAACAACGAAGGAAATGTGGGATGCCATCGTGAAACTGTTCTAGGATCTGCCAAAAAATAGAAAATTGATCCTCAAGGAGAAGTTGAGGACCATCAAGCAGAATAAGGGAGAGGACATGACTACCTATCTCACCAGAGTTTGGTTTGTCAGAGATGAGTTAGCTGTAGTTGGAAAGAATCCCAGTTATGATGAGCTAGTGCGTATACCACTCAATGTTTTCTCCTAGTAATGGCAAATGTTTGTCCAGGTGATTTTAGGATGAGACAAACTTCCTGATTGGGATCGACTATTGGGTGACTTCACGCAGGAGGAGATGAGGCTCAACTTAGTTGGGGGAACCAACATCAGTGGCAAGGTACCAAAGGTTGAGAAGGAGTAGGAGAACGTTGCCTTAATACGAAAAGGCAACGCAAAAAGGGGGTTTAGCAAGGGATCTAGCTTGAAAGGAGAGAAGGACAAGAAGAAGGACCTATCAAAGGTCAAGTGCTATGGTTGTCATGAGTTTGGCCACTATGTTTGCAATTGCCCATATAGGAAGAAGGGCAAGAAGCAAGTTGCAGCTTCAACAGACGCAGATGAGCTCTCTAGTAGGATGGAGCAAGAGTTCACATTGGTCTCTTGCCTAACTAGCTCGACTTCATAGCGTGTCTGGTATATAGATAGTGGAGCATCATTTCGTATGGCAAGAGTTAGGGAGTACTTCTCTAGTTACAAGGAGGACATTAGGTTCTAGTTTCAGATGGGGAACAAGTCCATGTGCACTCTTATAGCACAAGGGACTGCTCTATTTCAGAGGGAGAACGATAAGCAATTGCCTATACATGGTGTGTTGCATGTGCCAAGCTTGGGGATAAGTTTGATCTCCTTATGTGTCCTTCATGACAAAGGATACAATGTCATCTTTAGGGGGGCTAGAGTGTTGCTACAATACATGGATTTGAGATCACCTATAACAGTTAAGATGAGGAGTGACTGATTATACAAATTGTAGTTAGACACGCCCAAGGGACCAGTTAGCAACACCATTTTGAGAGAGTAGGGGGAGCTATGGCATAGGAGGATGGGCCATATTCATTGTGGAGCACTTAGATTGCTTCGTGAGACACTGACAAGTGTTCCTGAGGTGGGCAGAAAGCACGATGATGTATGTAGAGGATGTGTGTTCAATAAGTTTTCCAAGGCATCTTTTCCAAGGAGTGATAGTAGGACATAGGGTGTCTTAGACCTTGTACATTTAGATATACCTGGGCCGATCTCGACGAAATCTTTTAAGGGGTATGAGTACTTTTGTACTTTTATCGATGATTTCTCTAGGAAGACCTGGATCTATTTCTTGAAGTCCAAGGATGAGGTCTTCAGTTGTTTTCAAGAGTACAAGGTTCTAATGGAGAATGTGACAGGTAGAAAGATCCAAACTCTTTGGTTGGATAATGAAGGCGAATATATCAGTGAGGAGTTCTAGGAGTTCTATACCAGGGCAAGAATCAAGAGAGAGTGGACAGTTTGTTACAACCCACAACATAATGGGGTTATTGAGAGGAAGAAACATTCGATCTCAGAGGCAATGCGAGCTATGTTGTATGACCATGATCTCCCACACTATCTTTGGGTAGAGGCTTGTAGTATGACAATATATATCCAGAACAGGGTCCCACATAGAGCGCTTAACAAAATGACGCACGAGGAGGTTTCACTCAGAAGAAGACAGATGTCAGTCACTTCAGGATATTTGGTTTCCTAGTGTTCTGTCATATTCTAGGTGAGACACATTCGATGTTGGATTAGACTGCAGAATGAGGATATTTTGTTGGGTATAGTGAGACCTCGAAGGCATACATGATCCTTATCCCAGGGGCCAGGAGGATTATAGTCAGGCGGGATGTCAAGTTCATGGAGGACGAGGTGTATAGAAGGTCTAGGAAGTTTCCAACAACTAATGATCAGAGTGAGTTGTCGGCATAAGCTCATAGAGTTGAGCAGCAAAATCAGGGGCAACAATAGAACATGTGTACATTGACCAATACGAGCATAGGTTCTATTGTGGATGCTCTTAAGGATTCACAAAATATGGAGCAACAAATGCAATAGATTAGGGAGATGCATCAGGAGGACATGGAGGTGGATATTCCTAACTCCACTATTTGCAGGAGGAGTTGTCAGGTTCAGGTTACGCTCAGGGATGCTCCGTAGTTTGTGGGGTCTCATAGGATGAGTAAGAGAGAGTGGGTGTACACTAGAGTAGTACACTGGCTACATGGCGTTGACCAGTCAGTTAGTTGATATTGAGCCTTCCAGTTATCAGGTTGGTGCAAAACAACAGGTGTGGCGGTATGTTATTGTTGAGGAGTATATCTCAATCATGCAAAACGATGTTTGGGAAGTTGTATCGATATCGACAAACAAGGCGGTGGTTTGATCACATTGGATCTATAAGCTCAAGCACGGTGCAAATGGTAGCATTAAGAAGTACAAAGCAAGGTTCTTGGCCGAAGGAGGGAATAGACTACGAGGAAACATTTGCTCTTGTGGCTAGGTACACTTCTCTACCAGCTGTGATCTCATTAGTAGCACAAATGGAATGGTAGATCCATTAGATGGATGTAAAGACGACGTTCCTAAATGATGAACTGAAGGAGGTGAACATAGAACAACCAAAGGACTTTGCAACACACGACATAGAGACCCACTTGTAAGAGAGTTTTGTACGTGCTCAAGTAGGCTCCCAGGGCGTGGTATGAGCGCATTGACACATACTTGCAGGGCTTGGGATTTGTGAAGAGTGAGGCGTATTGTCGCTCAGATTGTATAGGCACTGCGACAACGCCTCAGGTCAGGGGATCAGGGTGACAATCGTCGACCAAAGTCGTTGTCGCAGTGCCTGTACAATTTGAGCGACGACATTTTTTGGCGCCGTTGTCAGGGATATTTGATTCTCGACGCTTCAAGGAGATTTCCTCATCATATCTTCTTTCTTCATCGTTTTTCATCTTTTCATCACCTTGTCTTTTTCTTCTCACTAATCCTTTCATATTCTCTATCTACACCTTTAGCACCTGGACATTTCAATTGGTTTCCTGTGTGGGTGGCGACTCCACTTATTCATCCTTTATTTCTTAGACAAGAAACCCTCCTTGATATCCATCTACTTCTCCTTGACTAACCTTTTGGTTTTGTTCCTTTTGGATCTTAGAGCTAGATTCATGTTCAAGTGGTGACTCCACTTCTTTCATTTCTTACAAGAATTTATGCTAGAATCTCTCTCCCTAGCATCCATTTGGCCCCTCCTTTTCCCTTTAAGCAAGTCATCGTGGATGACTTGTGATTTTACTAACATTTTGGGAGTTCTGAATGATTATTCTTTTGAAGTCGGTGAAGCCATCGATGTGTTCCCTCCTTTTCAAGATAATAATACTTTTAGTGCCGAGACCTACCTTGGAAATTTCAACCTCTGTATAAGCAAGTGTTGCCCATATTCTGACCACAAGGATGTGAAGATGAAGATTTTCGTCTCACTTTAGGAGGAGATGCTTTGGATTGGTTCACTGGGTTCCTTGATAACACTTTTGATTCTTTACAATCAATCATTGATACCTTTGAAGATAAATATGGGGATAAGAGAAAGGTGAAAGCAAAAGCCAAAGTATAGGAAACTAAAGTAGCTGAAAATGATCTTATCAAGGAATTAACTCAAATGGTTAAAGATATGAAACTGAATCAAGCACATGTAATCAAGAATATGGGGGTCAACCAGGCTCAACTCATTAAGAATATGTAACGTAATCAAGCAAAATTAATAGCAAATCATGCCAAGGAAATGAGTTTCACGAAAGCTAATTAGATCACTTTTCATAACAGGTTGTTAGCTATGGAGGAAAAACATGCTAAAGAAATGAGTTCCATGGAAGTTAATCATTCTCATCAGATAAGCACTATGCAAAATCATTTGATTACCATGGGAGAAAATCATGTTAAAGAAATGAGCTCTATGCAAAATTGCTTGATGGCCAAGAAAGAAAATAATGATAATTGATAAAGGCTATGGAAGAAAATCATGCCAAGGAAATCAGTGCTATGAAAGTTAAGCATTCTAATCAAATGACTGTTATTTAGGATAAGTTGAACAAAATGGAAAGATCAAGATCAGGCAGAATGTTCTACATCATCAACATCACGACCCACCACAAAGAAAAGTATGAAGCAGAAGAGAAAAAGAAAGAAGCCTGATAAATCTGATGTCCTTATACACCTCAACATTGGGATAAGTAAGAGTCCTAAAATGATTAGGATTGCATACGACACATCAAAGAAACAATCTATGGATCTGTCGAAGAGTAGACATATGCTCAAGATGAGCTTCATTGAACGCATCTGATGCCATTGGGCATCCATTGTATCGTATTCCTAACACTACTCTTTTCCATTTCAAGTTCAACATGTCTTTTTCATAGATTAAGTGTCATTTCTGTCTTTAGATTAGATTTATGTTTCATGTTAGTAGAATTATTATTGGTTACAGAGCTTCTATTTCATGTTCTTAATGTTATATGATGTTTTTTGGATTATATTTGGATGGACGCTATTTATATGAACTTGTGTGTTGCTTGGGTGCAGATTCTGGATCCTCACATTCCTTTAGTGAAGGAACGTGTCCCCAAGTAGAGCCAGATGTTGACCACTCTGTGTCAACTACCCTATAGTACACTTTTTTGCAAAGGATTTTCATCATGTTCGAGCATTCAAATGATCCTGGATTCGTTGTCATCAATAATCAGTTTATCAGAGTGATAAAACTATTATGCAAAATTGTAATGTAAATGATTGTAGGAAGACCATATATGTATGTAACAACCTAGCTAAGCCTATCATTATGCAACGATTTTCATTCGAGGAGTTGTTTTGTCTCACTAATTCATTTGTGTTTCTAAACACATGATTGGCAACGTTTTTTTTCTCCAACCTCACCCCAAAGCTAGGGTGGAATTTATTGTCAAAGTCTTAGGTGAGTCCTAGTGTTTTAGTACAGTCTTTTGTAAAAGTGATTTGGGAATAAGTTGAGATAATTGGCTAAATTATTTTACTACAAATCATTGGGTCTACTAGATCATATTGAGTCGCAAAATTGGGTAATATATTGAGGGTCTATAACGAACGGGTGTTCCCCCTTTGAGGGTTGAAATTGTAATATCTTGATGTAAAAAATATTTTGGTGCATGGTCCCTCATATTTAGACACCACAATAGAAATATTAGAGGGTGGAAAAATTATTAATCCCCTCAATTGTCAATTAATTAAATTTTCTGGCAAAAATAAATTAAAATCCTAAGCCAAACATTTTTTTAATTAGAGTCAAAATTAAAATCCTAGAGAAATTGAATTCCCCAACTAAAAAAATTCGTGGGTCTTGAAGAAATTAATTTTTAGAGGTCCCCCACTAAGGGAATATTGAATATTGGAGCCCCGATTGATCTAATAACTTGATTTTAAGTGTTAGAGATCTTAGGGATTCAAATCTTGGGCCTGAGGGGAAGTCTTCGGTTGGACCAACCTACTGCCAAGACAAGAAAGCTTAAAAGCCCACTTTGTTAGACTTGAAGTCTTATCTAACGATTGAAGTCTTATCTTGGCCATTGCTCATCCATTTAAATTATTTCACTTTTCTATTTTTATCTATTGTGCATTTAATGAATAGATATGCTTATAAGAGCCATAAATAATTGTGTATATTGTATAATAGAAATTTTGTAAATAATTTTAATTTCTAACCCTTGTATAGATTTGATTTCTTTTGTACGTATCTTGTATAAATCTATCGTGGGTTTTCTAGATCTAGGATTTAGTCGCTAGGATCTTGTACATAAAGTTCCTTTGTAGGTGAAAACCCCATAGATCTGAAGAAAGGACGAGCTATTCTTAAAATCTGAGGTTCCTCACTCATTCAACTAGGGTTTTGAGGGTTTTTTTACAATATTTTGGCCAGCCTTTTACCAGGGAAAGGGGCCACAAGGGGTTTTGGCATGCCTATGCCTTCCTTGAGTGCAGATCTACCACACACAAATGTCGGAATCTGAATGCTCAGCCAAGCAAGAGAAACGCTGGCCTGAAGAGGTAAATTTTCTTGAAGTTTTGGTATTTTTTGGGCTAATCCTTTTGGTTTTTGCGGACATCCAAAATTTTTGAAGCCTCCGAGGCCTGATCTACCCTCGCCACAGTCTCATCTTGCTCCTCCAGTAATCTGTTGCTCCTTTTCTTCTTATCGTGGGTCCAAAGAGCCTCCATTTCCCCTGCCGCTGGTCCCTCTAGCCTTTCCTTCTCAGGTCGTGGCCTTACATGCCTTAAAACCCTCACAGCTGCACTTATTCTCCTGCCCCCTGCCCTCCTAAACTCTGCCACAGCCTCCTCCTCCTTGCTGTGGGCTTATCCTTCCTCCCATGACCTCCCTCTGCCTCATGACAAGCCTTCCTTTTCCTTTCGTGTCATGCCACAGGCCCTAAAGGGCTTTTCTCACCCTCTTCGCTGCCCTTTTGCTAACTCTCAAGCCTATATTAAGTTGACAGTGATATCTGGGCACTATCAATTCATTTTGCAGAGGTCTCATGTGGGCTTGGAGATGAAATTTTGTGATTGCAGGGCATACAAGGAATTTCTTGAGCTGATGCTTGTGATTGCAGGAAGTATAGTCCAATAAAAGATTTCTAGATAAGTAAACATACTCATTGGTTTGTCACTGTAAACTTCTGCTCTCTCACTGTTTTGATTTGCAGCATTTAATTATTGGATAACAGTGGTAAATCTTTATTAAAATCTAAATTTATTGACAAGCAACATAATTTCATTGGCTAACCACTGGGCAAAGCAGATAAGGATTTCTTGGCTCGTTTAATGAAAAGTAAATGACTGTCGTAAGCACCTTGAATTCTGTTACATAACAGTGATTGAAGCATATTTTCATGATTGACATTTTATGCTAATTGCTCTCATCTTGATTTAGGAGAAAGAGATGGGTATTTCTGGACTATTGACACACTTGGCATAAGAATAATTCTCTTCTAGCTTGTTGCTGTCATAGGTTTATTTTCTGCTTCTGCTCACTGAAACATAAGTAACCTATGGCTGTCATGAAGTTTATTTATTGTCTGTAATTACATAAAGTGCTTTCATTATTTCAATGTCCACAATAATTACTAATAGCTGAAGGCATTGTTTACATAAGTTTTCTAAGAAATTTGACAAGTGGATGAAATAGCTCATCGCTAATCCACTAACACACTGTTGTCTTATGTGGTCTCAAGAATTTACAGTCTTGCACATAGTTAAGCCCACTCTCTAAAAGCACATAGGTATCATAATCTTGTTATATGTTTTCCTAAATTTGATAAGTGGATGAAATACGTCATCGCTAATGCACTAACGCATTGTTGTCTTATGCGGTCTCAAGAAGTTACAATCTTGCTTCTGTGAAAAATCCTAGATCTGGATTCCTACTGCAACAAATCTGAATTACTTATCCTATTATTTGATAATTATTTCATTACATTGAAATATTGAAGTAATTACTGAAGCAGTCCACACAAATAATGTTGCAGAATAAATCTAAGTGCTGAAACAATTTGAACAAAACTCAATGAAAAACAATCACATTGACACAGTTATTTTTGGACTAAGTCCCCGGAAAAACCCAACTTGGGAAAACTGGTGCTGCAGAGCTGAGGGTTTGTATTATTAAGTAGCAGAATCTTGAATACAACTAGGGTGCCAACATCCGACTAACCCTTTAGAGAAATCTAGACACCAAAAATGACTGTGAGATATACCTCACTCAGCAAGTCTCTGGCTGATCAAAAATAGCGCTGATGAAGCCCTCACTGCCTCTGCGTGACTACTTATGCTGGATCTGCGTAAGCCTGCGTAGGCAAGCTAGAGGGACTACGTCACTCCTTGTAGCTGATCTGAAGCTGGATCTTGGCCCTCCTGGCTCAGAACCCCAACCTCTATCTTTCTTCGGACTGACTCCAAGAGACACTGCACTGGCTCTGCGTGATTCTCGCAGTTACGGCATCACCCTAGCCAGAAACTGCGCTGTCTCTGTCCTGCGTTGATGCTGCCTCTCTTTGAAATGTATTCTTGGCCCTCCTGACCAATCTCTGCTTCTGCCTCTCTCCGGATCTAATCACTGAATCAAATCACTTAGCAAACCCAACCCTAGTGATTTGTTCTTGATCAAAAGCTGTGTCTCCTCACACAAATTCGAAAATGCTCAATGGCTCAAGTGTCAAGTGTATTTTCCATAGGCCCCTCACCCTCCTTGTTATCTTCCATTGACTCTTCAACGGTTCAGATTAAACCATAATCAAGGGCTAAGATTAACTTGGAGGTGATCCATGACTTTATCTAGAAGATTCACACTTGATTTAATTAATACACTTTAATTAATCAAATTCCATAAGTTTAGACTTGGGAAAACATTAAAAAATGATTAATTAATTTAATTAAATCATCTCTAAATGGAATTTTCCAAAACCATTTCTGGGATTTATGGAATACATGTGTCTTAGCCTATATACGAAGTTACAAGGCTAGAGCACCTCCGATGCTACCATAAATCAACACTTATAAATCAACACTCCCTCTTAGCGAGGAAAGTGCTTTAGCAAGACAACTCAATGTGTTGCTGATTTGACTTTTGTAACATTTGCTGCTGTGCTGTTGACGCTGCTCACCAACACTGCACAAAAATGTTGCTACTGTACTGTTGCTGACTCTGCATGCCGTTGCCAAGTGCCACTGTATTGCAACTACCTATAAATTCTGCAGGCATGTTGCTGCACTGCGTGAGTACTACTTTGCACTGCACTGCCTCTCTGTGAACTGCACTGCTGCTGCTCATCTCTGTTGCTGTTGCAGTGCTGCTACTGTTGCTAATTCAATAGAAAAACATCCGAAATTGGACAAGTAAATCTGCAATTGAAAAATAAGATTGACAACTGCTAGTTTCTGCACTAGCTCTCTGAAAATACTGCGTTGTTGCTGCTCTGCACTGCACTGCACTGCACTGCTGCTGCTGCCTCTTCTTTGCACTGAGCAGGCTCTAGTACTGCTAGCCATTGCATCATCTCATCATCTTCTGTTGCAATTGTCCATCCTGCAACTGTCTTTAGGCTGCTGTAGCTCACATGTGATCCAAGAGTTCGGAAATACTCAAGGATGCTGCCTCTTTGTAGATTCTGGACCTACAAATCCAAGTCAACCCACTTCTCTCCTCTTGGAATATGAGCTAACATAGCACAATCTTTCTCTACCTCAATCTTGGCACTCCTGCATGTGGATCTTCCTTCTCCTCTTTATCCTTTTTCTTAAGAGGACATTGTGTGGCATAATGCCCCATTTCTCCATACTGGAAGCACTTGATCTTGGATAGATCTTTCTTCTTCTGCTTCTGTTGCCCTTTTGATGCAAGGGCAGTGTTATCTTCTTCCTCCTTCTTGACCTTTGAATTTCTACTGCCATTCTCCAAGTGGATTTTTAGGAGATTTCTCCTCAACTATTCTTGCTGTAATGTTGCCCACATTGCTTCCCATCTTGAAAGCCTTTCTCTGCCCAATATACTTTGGATGAAGACCTGATAATCTTTTGAAACAGAGTTCATCGTGAGCCTTGCAAGTTCTGAGTCTTTAGGAGCAAATCCTACTGCAGATAGTTGATCTCAGTTCTCCTTAATCTGAGACAAGGAGTCAAAACGCTCTCCCTTCTTCATCCTGATATTTCGCATCTTCTCTTTAAGGTACATCTTCCGCTGCTCATAAGATCCTTGGTACAACTTTTCTAGCCGTACCCACATTTCTCTAGCAATGTTTTTGGTTGCTATGTGAGGTACAATGTGATCCTTCTCTCCATCTAGGATCAATCTCTTGGCTCTAGCCATATTCTTCTTGAACTGCCTCAGGTGTGCTGCATCAAGAGGTTCTACAATTGCGCTGTCTATGAGGGCTTTCAGATTGTGTTCATCAAGGAGAAATTCTATCCTTGATTTCCAGATAACATAGTTGGAGGCACCCTCCAATCTATCTTGGTCACGTAGTCCGTTGCTGGCCATCTCCTCAATTGTCGATACCTTGCTTTAACCCTCTGCTTAGCTTTGAATTACGCACTCCTTGTGGAGTAAGTCACTTCTTCTGCTGCTGTACAAGAAAAACTGAGTTTCTTTGGGTAAGAAACTCTCTGAGATCAAGAAATCCCCAATTGTGTTTTTTAGAATTTTCTGACACTTATGCACCAACTCTTACTGCTGTGCAGTAACTGCATCCTTCAGCGATGCAGCTCTACTATGCTGCCTCTTCTGCAACTGAAAAGCTTACCTGTCTGTTAACTCTCTCAGAGGGAGCCTTTTCTGCACTGGAATGCCTTCCAGGCCTGGGTAGCTTAATTTTCTGGGAGGGTCTACTGCTGCTTATGCAGATCCCATACTGTTAAATTTGGACAACTAGGTCCAAACTCCATATTAAGATGCTCAGATTAAGAGGCTAATATTTTTTGTTGGATTCCTCTTTCTGAGAGGTGTAAAATCCATATAAAATATGTCTTAATACGATGAGCAGAACTTATATTTTGAATTTATTATTTTTAATAAATTATATGTGCAAGGTCGGCCAGTTTTGTAATGTAGGCTCGCATGCCCAACAGATGTGTCACACACCCTCATGATTGATATAAATACAGGAAAAGTTGAAGAGCATTTCATCATCATCACAACTCATCATCTTCTCTTCTCATCAAATAGTACGAGCTACCTAAAGACAAGTTTCAGCCACACGTGTGAAGGACGAAGAGGACAAATTGTACGGCTAAGGCGTCGTTCTTTGCTGCTCTGAGTTTGTGATAACTTTGACCGGCAACGCCTAAGATGACTTTTCGGAGACCGGCGTTGCTTTTTGCGAGTTGACTTGGGTTGACTCATCTACAGATTGAAGGGTTGTTGTGACACATGCTGGGCTGGCTGACCAAAGGAGACTTTTCTGGTTGAAGCATCCTGTTGACCGCCGAAACGAACATACACATTTTTCCTGTTTCTGATTTGTCTTCTGTAAGATCTACTTATATGTTCTATCTGCATTTTGCTTAACTACTTGTATGATTGCAGAAAGAAAAGTGAAATTGCTACTAGCATAGAACATCTACAAAACTTTACATGGTATCAAAGCTGAGGTGAAGACAAACTCAATCTATAGCAATCATCATCGGAGGAAATGGGTTCCACTAGTCTTGAATTCAAGGAGAAGCTGACTGGAAGTGATGACTTCCATCCCTGGAAGATGATATTAGATCTCAAATTAGAAGATCATGATCTCCTGGATCATGTGACAGGGAGGATTCAAGAACCTCCATCCAATGCCTCTGCTTCTGTTAGAAACAAGTATAAGAAGGTAGAAATCAAAGCAAAGCTGCTGATCAGGGAATCCATAAATAAGAGTCTGGTTGCCTACATATCTGAACTAGGCACATCCAAGGAGATGTATGACAAATTGATACTTATGTTTCAAGTAAACAATGTGAACCAAGTTCTATTCCTCAAGAACAAGTTGAAGAATATGAAGAAGGGCCGAGATGAGTCTGTTCAAACTTTCTTTATGAAGTTGACCGAAACCAGGAACAATCTGCTAGCTATTGGGGAGATAATAGCTGATCGTGAGATGGTTCTCACCGCACTTGGAGGACTTCCATATGAATGGAAAGTATTCACAACTACTATTCTCAACAATAATACCATTCCTAACTTTGATGAGCTTCTGTCAAGATGTATGTAAGAAGAAACAAGGATGAAGGAATTTGATAATGAAAGAAATGTTGCCTATGGTGCTCATTCCCGAAAGAAGAACTCTGGTGGTTCTAAGGAC
This sequence comes from Pinus albicaulis, assembly GCA_034641835.2. Taxonomy (NCBI): domain Eukaryota; kingdom Viridiplantae; phylum Streptophyta; class Pinopsida; order Pinales; family Pinaceae; genus Pinus; species Pinus albicaulis. The sequence continues at coordinate 7,681 of JAXQQM020092638.1, read as the reverse complement.
AAAAGCAGGACAAAGACTCAAGAGAAGAAGGGTAAATGTTTCACCTGCCATAGGCCTGGACACTATGCTAGAGAATGCCCCTTCAAGAAGGATTCTCCCGATGGTGACGATAACAACAACAACCGAAGGAATGGGAATCGAAGAAATGACAAATCCAAAGAAAAGAGGAAGGCTCACTTTGGTGGAAACAATCAACCTTCTAAAAGGTCCAGAAATACCAGGTATGAGGAGTCTAATGTTGTTGATAAAAGAAATGAGTATATTCTAGTATCTGCTCTCTCAGCTGCATCTCCGCCCGACACTATGGATGTCTGGCAAATCGATAGTGGTGCCTCAAGACACATCACCGGATTCAAGGAAGCACTTTCTGACATGGTTGAAAGGGATACTAATCTAGAAATTGTCCTTGGGGATAATGCCACTTATCCTGTGAAAGGGACCGGGACTGTGACCCTCCACTTGTCTCAAGGACAAGTCCTCCGTCTACAAGATGTACTCTATGTACCCAAATTGAAGAAGAACCTTGTGTCTGTATCTGCCATGGAAGACAAAGGATTCAATGTAACTTTCTCTGATGGAAAGGTGCTCATGTGGAAAAAGAGCTTCAAGGAAGCTATCTCAATTGGTTTTAGAGTTGGTACACTCTACCAGGTTGGAGGGAGTCCGTTGGGAGCTATGACTTGTGATACTATCCGACTAACCGAACTATGGCACCGAAGATTTGGACACCTTCATTACAAAGCCCTTCCCGAAGCAAAGGAAGGTGGTGACAGGGATGCCTGATTTTGGAAATAATCATGAAGGTGTATGTAAGGGCTGTGCTGAAGGAAAACATACAAGGGGACCTTTCCCCTCAAGTGTCACAAAGACATCTGAGATATTGCAACTGGTTCATTCTGATATTTCTGGTATGTTGCCTGTAACATCCCTGGGGGGATGTTCTTACTATATGACATTTACTGATGACTTCTCTCGCAAAACCTGGATATATTTCTTGAAGAAGAAGGATGAGGCTTTCATGTGGTTCCGTACATTCAAAGCCTTGGTGGAAAATATGACCGGAAAGAAGATCAAAATTTTAAGGACTGACAATGGCACTGAATATGAGTCAAATGAGTTCAAAGACTTTTGCAGAGAAGCTGGCATTAAGAGGGAGACTACCACTGCATATACTCCTGAGCAGAATGGTGTTGCTGAACGCAAGAATAGGACTATTGTGGAAGCTGCCCATGCCATGCTATGTGACCAGGGTCTACCAAAGTTTCTGTGGGGAGAAGTTGCAAATACTGTTGTGTACATACAAAACCGATGCCCTCATTCCGCTTTGGACTCCAAAACTCACGAAGAGGTTTTCTCTGGTAAGAAACCCGATGTCTCACATTTTAGAATTTTTGGATGTCCTGTCTATTTTCATGTGCCGAAAGAAAAGAGAAGTAAGCTGGATGCTACTGGGAAGAAAGGAGTGTTTGTGGGCTATAGTGAGACTTCTAAGGCATATAGAGTCTATGTACCTGGTCAAAGGGAAGTAGAGATAAGCCATGATGTCACTTTTGACGAAGATGCTTCCCTGAAGAAAGTAGTAGATCTTCCTAGATCTGAAGAAAATCATGAAGAAAGACCTGGAAATCTGGAAGAACCCCGGGATGAGACTATGCCTGATATTGAAGGGCCAATGGACCCTATTGATCCACCCCCTTCACTAGGAAAGAGACCATCATGGCTCAGGGACACCCTCGAAGATGCTGAGGGTCATGCTGCCCCAAGGGGGACATTCCGAGAAAGCAAGAAGCCGTGTAGATACCAAGGGGATCTAGCTGCCATGAGTACTATTGTACAATCTGAACCTGGATCTTTTGAGGAAGCCATCAAGCATCAAGTTTGGAAGGATGCTATGCATGAAGAATATGAGTCTATTATGAAGAATGATGTCTGGGATGTGGTCCCGAGACCGAAGGACAAATCTGTTGTCACCGCTAAATGGCTCTACAAAATCAAACATGGATCTCATGGGAGTGCTGAAAAGTTTAAGGCAAGGTTTGTTGCCCGTGGCTTCTCTCAAAAGGAAGGAATTGACTATGACGATATATTTGCACCTGTGGCACGATATGCCACCATCCGATCAATCATAGCCCTTGCTGCTACGCAAGGATGGAGTTTTCATCAGATGGATGTCAAGACCGCTTTTCTGCATGGTGCAATAAAGGAAGAGGTGTATGTAGAACAACCTCTGGGATTTGAAGTTCAAGATCGAGACACTTATGTCTGCGGGTTGAAGAAAGCCCTCTATGGGTTAAAGCAAGCACCCAGAGCTTGGTACGAGAGGATGGATAGTTACTTGATGAAGCTGGGCTTCACTCGAAGCAATGCTGATCCGAACCTATACTTCAAGGTTGTGAAAGAGAAGCCTCTCATTCTCGTGCTGTATGTGGATGACCTCTTCCTGACTGGTGATGACCCTCTCATTCATCAATGTAAGAGGGAGCTTGCTGCTGAATTCGAGATGAAGGACCTAGGGCTGATGCACTATTTCCTAGGCCTGGAGGTCTGGCAGAGACCTGGAGAGATTTTCCTTTCTCAAGGAAAATATATTGTGAAGCTTCTGGAAAGATTTGGGATGGTGGATTGTAAGTCCGTGTCGACACCGATGGAACTCAACTTTAAGAAGTTGAGTGGCAGCGCTGCTGGGCCTATCTTGGCCAATCCTACTGAGTATCGTCAACTCATAGGAGCTTTGATGTTCTTAGTGAACACCCGTCCGGACATATGTTTCGCAGTGAACACTTTGAGTCAACAGATGGTTGAGCCTCATCATTTTCACTGGGTTGGTGCCAAGAATCTTTTAAGATATCTTCGGGGCACGATAAACCATGGGCTGAGATACACTGCCGGGAGTGTAATACTCCGTGGATATACTGGTGCCGATTGGGCTGGCAGTGTGGTGGATCGTAAAAGCATATCTGGATGCTGCTTCAATCTTGGTTCTGCTTCGATCTCATGGATGAGCAGGAAGCAGAAGTCGGTGGCTTTGAGCACCGCGGAGGCCGAATACATTGCTGCTAGTATGGCCTGTTGTGAAGCAGTTTGGTTGCGGAAGCTCTTTAGTGAGCTGTTTGGACATGTGCTAGATACCACGGTGATACTCTGTGATAATCAGAGTGGGATTCGTATGACTGAGAATCCTGTGTTCCACGACCGATCCAAGCATATTGATATCAGGTACCACTTTATCCGGGATATGGTACAGCGAGGCGCCGTAAGGCTCGATCATATAGGAACTGATGAGCAGGTCGCAGATATTCTCACTAAGCCCCTGGGGAAGGTCAAGTTCCTAACCTTTCGTGAGAGTCTTGGTGTCGTGGAAAGACCCTATGATGTGGGTCCTGTTGGACGATGAGCTCTGGGAGCTCTGGGGGGCTTTGGGGAGAGCTTCTTGAAGCTATGGGCAACCACAAGGCTAGGCTTGCCAACCTTGGTGGTGTGCTTGGACCCCACCGTTGTGATTTTGAGTTGGTTCACCTCTCATTTTCTGTGCCCCGTATGCATCCTACCCATTGAGTTCGGGGCTCATGGGAAGTACCTCTCATTTGGCCAATGAGGTGTGGAAAAGTTAGAGACTATTAGCAAAGACTGATGGACGCATCAGAGATTGCCGTACTCTCTATCTAGGATGGCACTGTCCAACCACTTGATCTGGGATCAAGATTTGTGAGGTCTGGGACCTCTGGACTGACTATGTCAGTCGGGGGATGATGTCTTTGTGACTGACCCACTTCTGTTCTGAAATAAAGAAGCCAGCAAAGCAAGTTTCGGCGGGATGACGCACGATGTTGATTGCACTAATAGATGGAGTTCTCCCTAGTTGAGAGGGAGTGTTAAATTTGGACAACTAGGTCCAAACTCCATGTTCTGATGCTCAGATTAAGAAGCTAATATTTTTTGTTGGATTCCTCTTTCTGAGAGATGTAAAATCCATATAAAATATGTCTTAATCCGATGAGCAGAACTTATATTTTGAATTTATTATTTTTAATAAATTATATGTGCAAGGTCGGCCAGTTTTGTAATGTAGGCTCGCATGCCCAACAGATATGTCACACACCCTCATGATGGATATATATACAGGAAAAGTTGGAGAGATTATCATCATCATCACAACTCACATATTCCTCTCTCATCTTAGAGTACGAGCTACCAAGAAGGACGAGTTTCAGCCACACGTGTGAAGGACGAAGAGGACAAACGGTACGGCTAAGCTGAAGTACGGATTTGCTGCTGCTAGGGTTTCGCAGAAACTTTGACCAGCGTTGACTTTGGTCAACGCTTGGTCCAAACAAGCTGAAATTTGGTGGAAGGTTCGATTTATGAAGGCCGTACTACCTGGCACAAAAATAGAGGTCAAAGGGTTGACCGTTTTGCTGCTGCGTTGACTTTTAGCTTGCTGCCACTGCGTTGACTTTTCAGGACATCGTTGACTTTTGCAGAGTTGACTTGGGTTGACTCATCTACAGATTGAAGGGTTGTTGTGACACATGCTGGGCTAGCTGACCAAAGGAGACTTTGCTGGTTGAAGCATCCTGTTGACCGCCGAAACGAACATACACATTTTTCCTGTTTCTGATTTGTCTTCTGTAAGATCTACTTATATGTTCTGTCTGCATTTTGCTTAACTACTTGTATGATTGCAGAAAGAAAAGTGAAATTGCTACTAGCATAGAACATCTACAAAACTTTACACATACTCTGCAGTGCTGATCTGCTGGTTCTCTTCGTTTCTCTTGCGCTTTAGCTTAACTAAGCTCTGATACGATGTGAAAAATCCTAGATCTGGATTCCTATTGCAACAAATCTGAATTACTTCTCCTATTATTTGATAATTATTTCATTACGTTGAAATAGTGAAGTAATTACTGAAGCAGTCCACACAAATAATACTGTGGAATAAATCTAAGTGCTGAAACAATCTGAAAAAAACTCAATGAAAAACAACCACATTGACATAATTATTTTTGGACTGAGTCCTCGGAAAAACGCAACTCGGGAAAACTGATGCAACAGATATGAGGGTTTGTATTATTAAGAAACATAATTTTGAATTCAACTAGGGTGCCAACATCCAGCTAACCCTTTAGAGAAATCTAGACAACAAAAATTAGTGTGAGATATACCTCACTCAGCAAGTCTCCAACTGATAAAAAACTACGCTGATGAAGCCCTCACTGCCTCCACGTGATTGCTTACGCTGGATCTACGTAAGCCTGCGTAGGCAAGCTAGAGGGACTGCGTCACCCCTTCTTGTAGCTAATCTGGCTGATCTGAAGCTGGATCTTGGCCGTCGTGGCTCATAACCCCAGCCTCTTATCTTTCTCCGGACTGACTCCAAGAGACACTGCACTAGCTCTGCGTGATTCTCTGCAGTAACTGCGTCACCCTAGCCAGAAACGGTGCTGTCTCTCTCCTGCGTTGATGCTGTCTCTCTTTGAAATGTATGCTTGGCCCTCTTGACCAATCTCTACTTTTGCCCCTCTCCAGATCTGATCACTGAATCAAATCACTTATCAAACCCAACCCTAGTGATTTGCTCTTGATCAAAAGTTGTGTCTCCTCACACAAATTCAAAAATGTTCAATGGCACAAGTGTCTAGTGTATTTTCCATAGGCCCCTCACCCTCCTCCTTATAATCTTCCATTGACTCTTCAACTATCCAGATTAAAACATAATCAAGGGCTAAGATTAACTTGGAGGTGATCCATTACTTTATTTAGAAGATTCACACTTGATTTAATTAATGCACTTTAATTAATCAAATTCCCTAAGTTTAGACTTGGGAAAACATTGAAAAATGATTAATTAATTTAATTAAATCATTTCTAAGTGGAATTTTCCAAAACCATTTCTAGGTTTTAAGGAATACATGTGTCTTAGCCTATATACAAAGTTACAAGGCTAGAGCACATTCGATGCTACCATAAGTCAACAGCTTCAACATGAGATCAAAAGTTGTTTCTTGGTACAGCATGAAGTAGAAGTCCGTGGTACTGAGTTTAGTTGAGGCAAAGTACATAGCAGCGAGCATGGCTACATGCGAGGCCATATGGCTTTAAAAGCTACTGGTAGCCTTGTTTGGTAATAGGATAGAGACTGCAATGATACACTACGACAATTAGAGTTGCATCAGGTTGTTAGAGAATTCGATGTTTCATGACGGGTCCAAGCATAGAGACATCATGTACGACTTCATCAGGGATTGTTTGTAGTGTTGGATAGTCCAACTACAATACATACCTACATATGAGCAGGTAGCAGATATTTTGACAAAGGCTTTGGGGAAGGCGAGGTTCACCTTCTTAAGAGATGAGTTGGGTGTTATGCAAAATACCTCCCTCGCTAGGAGGGAGTGTTAGTTTGTGTAGCTTAGAGAGGTTTTCTAGTCTCTAGGGTGTCTAGGAGGCTAAGGAATTTCTCACTAGGAGGGAGTGATAGTTTGTGTAGCTCAGATAGGTTTTCTAGTCTCTAGGGTGTCTAGGAGGCTAAGGAACACATTTTTTCCAATACCCAGAATCAGTTTCGCGAGAAAAGGTTTGATTAGAATTAATTAAATTTTTCTAAGTCTAATTTAGGGAAATAACTTAATTAATAAATATTAATTTGGGAGAATTGATTTTTCTCTAAAGACTTCTGGAAAAGTAACTTGATGGAGTCAAGATAATCTTAGCCATTGATTGAGATTAGATCATGGCCGTTGATTGCTCAATGGGAGATTGTAAGAGCAAATCAATGGGCTTGGAGAAAACACTTGAGTAGTTTGAGTTACCCAATTGCAGAGATAGCAAGGGCGCAGTTGAAGTAGAGGGAGACACTGACAACAAGGGTTTCAACAAAGATTTGGGAGAAGATATTCAGAGAGGATTTCCACAGATTTTTTAGTGTCTCAGTGTCTCAGTACCACAATTGTCTGCATAGATACATTCTAGGCTTCAACTCATCTGCACCCTCTTAAGAACACAACTGTTCTTTTTATCCAACCTCTGCTGGAATTCCTCAAGGTTCTGCCACATTCTTCTTTCTCTTAGAAACCTTTACTGGCTTCCTTCATCACTGCTCTTTAACGCTGTGATCTTCTTGCTGAGATGCTCCTCAGTTGTCTGCAATCTGCATTTTGCAAACATAATCTTCAAACAAAATCAAAATACCTCACCTTTAAGGTTTGCTTCTGCAAATTCTTCCAATACTCTGCTACACTGCATGATGTCTGTGAGATTCAAATCTGATTTCTTTTTCCTTTTTTTGCCATCACCATTATACCTGTATTCACATCTTTCAAAACATAACTCGGTAAATCTTCAAAGCACATTTGCTTTTAAACTCAAATTCTAGAAATCTGAATTATCATACCTTAACTGCATATCTGCTCAAATCTATACTTACTATCTATCAGATTTAAAATCTAAGCTTTCCTTATTTCCTTCATCACACATGCATTCTGATTTAATTAAAAAAGAAATCTTTGACTTTTCAAAAAGAGCTCTTCCAGCTCTGATACCACTTGATGCAGCGGAAGGCTGCAAAACCCACATTCTCGACTATGGATGCATATGAAAATGCGTGGTTCATTTATCAACCAACATAATTTCCAAATTGAGCAAATTTTAATGCGGAAGCTTAACCCTTTTTAAAACCTAT